>JAWNNU010002023.1:0-203584 GCA_035044585.1 Scaptomyza polygonia | reverse complement strand
AGCGCCCACAGAACAATCCCTCAATCACACCCCATGACACACCCCCACAATGTCCCCTGGTGGAGCAAAGAACTACAAACACTAAGAGATGAAAAAAAAAGAAGATGGCACAGACTCAAAAGGGAAATAACATCAGAAAACGTCGTACAGTTTAAAAAAGCCAACGCACTATTTAGGCTAACCCTAAAAAGCTCAAAAAAAAACTGTACCAAGCAATTCACAGAGCAAATAGCCCCAGAGAGCCCACCAAAAAAAATTTGGAGCAACATCCGAAGACTTTGCGGACTTAACCCCCAAAAACACACCCACTGCATCCTTAACCCCAACACAAATACACACCATACCAACAAACAAGAAATTGCAGAGCTTTTCTGCAAACACATCTCAGAATTATCATCCGACCAGAACTTCACTACCAAATTCACAAACGCAAAACTCACAGCACTGAACAACTCACACAACTACCTCCCCAAAAACAGAGCTTTAGAAATCGAACAGCCAATCACCTTCATCGAATTTACAGCAGCACTCAACACACTCAAAGGTAACACACCCGGACTGGACAGAATTAACTATATCATGATAAAAAATCTGGACAAAACAACAATAAAGCAGTCTGTGCACAGACTGCTTTATTGTTGTTTTGTCCAGATTTTTTATCATGATATAGTTAATTCTGTCCAGTCCGGGTGTGTTACCTTTGAGTGTGTTGAGTGCTGCTGTAAATTCTATGAAGGTGATTGGCTGTTCGATTTCTAAAGCTCTGTTTTTGGGGAGGTAGTTGTGTGAGTTGTTCAGTGCTGTGAGTTTTGCGTTTGTGAATTTGGTAGTGAAGTTCTGGTCGGATGATAATTCTGAGATGTGTTTGCAGAAAAGCTCTGCAATTTCTTGTTTGTTGGTATGGTGTGTATTTGTGTTGGGGTTAAGGATGCAGTGGGTGTGTTTTTGGGGGTTAAGTCCGCAAAGTCTTCGGATGTTGCTCCAAATTTTTTTTGGTGGGATCTCTGGTGCTATTTGCTCTGTGAATTGCTTGGTACAGTTTTTTTTTGAGCTTTTTAGGGTTAGCCTAAATAGTGCGTTGGCTTTTTTAAACTGTACGACGTTTTCTGATGTTATTTCCCTTTTGAGTCTGTGCCATCTTCTTTTTTTTTCATCTCTTAGTGTTTGTAGTTCTTTGCTCCACCAGGGGACATTGTGGGGGTGTGTCATGGGGTGTGATTGAGGGATTGTTCTGTGGGCGCTGGTATGATACGACGATTAATTCTAGCTTAGTCTTATGCAAAATGCGTGAGCCACAAACGGCCGCACGCGACTCCAATTCGCCGTCGGCAGATTGCCGATCGGCTCGCAACTTAACATTGTGCGTTTCTCTTGAGTGACTCAAGCTATGTTAATGCTAACGCCAAAAAAACTACCAATTGAACTGCTCCAACAATGTTCTTAAGATATACTTATTGAGTCAAATCAATAGTATCTGCCTTCTGAAGTTCTAAAATACTGTTTGTATTATCATTTTGAAACAAGAATTTGAAAATTGAATACCTGCCTTAGTGGCCAATGATAATAAAGGATAAACACTAGACGTTATGTTATTAAAGTAATTCTTTGCCTCCATATGTTTCGCTTCAAATCTCATACACCAAAGGTATTTTAAAAGTCCACATTTGCGAAGAGCTGTCGGATAATGAGTTAAAAAGTGATGTTTTGGTTTTAAGTTATCTAAAGTTAAACGTACATTTGGTGATGATTTTTTACTAAAAGCTCTAATCGACTGATATCATCATCATTAATGTCGGATTTTGAAAGAATATCAATTATTTGTAAAAGGCAAGTTGAAACTAGCCAATGCTTAAAAACCCTACCTACCCATTCCGCCCCCAGCCCCCCCGGAGCTTAAAAACAGAAATGCTTATATCTTTTACAGTTTTTGAGTTAGAGCCACCAAATTTTGTGCCAAAATAGGTGATTATAGCCCCCAAAAATTGCATAAAAACTTTGGATGCCACGTCAAGCCATACAGCCCAAGCCGCCCTCAACCGCCCCAACGCTTCGCTAAAAACGGGAATGCGTGTATCTTCCATAGTGTTTGAGCTAGAGTCACCAAATTTGGTAGGTAGATAACTGGTAACGACCCCCCAAAAACTGCATCAAAGTTTTGGAGCCCCACCTACCCATTCCGCCCCCAGCCCCCCGCAGTTTAAAAACAGAAATGCTTATATCTTTTACAGTTTTTGAGCTAGAGCCATCAAATTTATTGCCAAGATAGATGATTACTACCCCCACCCAAGCCACGCCACCCAAGTTCCACAGCCCCCTGCATTTTGACGTCAAAAACGCCTATATTATCCACAGCTTGCGAGCTATAGCCGCCAAATTTGTGCCAAGATTGGTGATGAAGAAACCCAAAAAATTAGGATGGCGCCCCACACCCATACCGCCCCCAGCCCCCCTTTCACCATATTCTACTAACTTTGAGCTAGAGTCACAAAATTCGGTATGAGAATAGCTATTGACATAATAAATAGATCTGCAGCAAAATTGTTGTGGAAGGCCCCCCCTTACCGCCCCCAGCCACCATTCCTTCAAATTTTATCTTTTTTTGAGCTAGTCACCAAATTTGGTAGGAGGATAGCTATTGACATGATACATAGATCTGCAGCAAAAATTTTGATGCCACGCACCCATACCGCCCGCAGCCCCTACCTTTAACAAACTTTGAGCTAGAGTCACCAAATTTGGAAGGAAGATAGCTTTTTGGCATCCCCATCTGCACCCGACAGTCTTTGAGGCAGCGTACACCCCTGCCGTATCCACACCCCATTGCAATCAGCTCTCTTTTAATCTGTTTTACTACTGGTATCGAGTATACCGCAGTCGGGTGCGTCCGACTGCAACGTTTCTACTTATTTTATTTTAATATTATGTTATTGATTAAGCCTAATATTATGTTACAGATGTCATATTTGCAAACACCTTCATACACATCGTGCATGAGGTAAAAAAAAATTATCTGTTACTAAGAAACTAGAAATATCTTTAAAAATACAGGGGCTTTTGATTCCACTTTCATGGTAGTTATCTAATTCTAAATCTTTAATATAATTGCCTTCAGTTCGTAATCACTCAATAAATTCATGTGTATATCTCTGCATTTGCAATTTAGTTCTAGTGCATACTCGACAATAACGTTTAGAGTTAAATGATTGAACAAACCCAAGTGCAGTGTTTACCGCTAAATTGTCTCCAACAATAAGACCCAAAACAAAGTGAACTTTACGTATTTCGCTTTCTATGATTATTTCAATACCGCCTTCTAATTTCTTAAGTTTTTGAATAAGATAGTTAAACGAGTTTTGACCGTGAACTTTTAATACTGTTGAAGAAAGATAAGCGGCTGGCTGAATGTAATCTAACTTGGAAGCAAGATGCTGCGGCAAAGTTGGAAAACTAATGTAGCATCCACAAATAGAAAACGTATGACTCCCAAGAGCATTATTAATTTGCAAATCATCTAAGTAAAAAATATAAGGAACTACTACAGAATTAGGAAAATATTCAAGTTCTTTTTAAATAAATCTCCACTAGCAAAATTTTAATATTGCTTTTTGACCGTCGCACAGTGGCGCTTTTTAACTTTTTTCGTTGCAAACATCATAACCAAATTAGATAATTGATCAATTTAAAAAGCATATGATAGATAAATAATTAACCTATAAAATGAACGTTTCAAATAAGTTCTACGATTTTTGTGCCTATTTATGAGTAAGCAAAGTTGAAATTTGTGGAAAGATCCACATCTTTTACCGAAAAAAAATTTTTTTGAACCTTTTGTTTTGTTTTGTTTGCAAGGTTTTTAGGATTTAAAACTAATGTTACTAATATTAAAAATACAATTTTTATGTGTTTTTTTTTTAAATTATTTTTGTTTAATTTTTTTTTTAAATTTGCTCACAATCTACACCACATCTAAAAGACTAATCATTTCTAAACTGTAATTATTTTCTGTCTTTGCGTGACTTTACATGCCGCAGTGATGAAAAAGGTGGATCCGAAGATGCTGCAAACATGTTGAAAAGGTAATCCTTTTCTCACCCTTGATGATTTGAAAGTGTTAAGCGATCTGTATTTTTTATAAATAATTTATGGTTGTTTAACGACATGTTTGAAGTGTAATGAAGTACTTGTCTCGCCAACTTTCAGTCATAGACTAATTCAGGGATTATGCTTGTTTTTTTATATATAGTCTAATGTATACTACCTGATAGATACGGTATGCATTTGGGATTTATGAAAAGGGTTATGCCTCCAGGCGTCAAAATTTAGATATTACCTGTATGCATTAGGGGTTAGGTCAATTTATGCAATTTAGATAGTACGCACGTATCCGAATAAGATTTGTGCCTACCTGAATGGGATGTAAGACAACTTGTACGCCAACGCAATGTCTATGTTTGGTGCGTACCTGTTAGTTTATTAGTTTATTTATCTATCGATGGAAATAAAATTAATGATGATCCGTTTCCTAGTTCTGGAGATATTGTATCTCAAAGCCGACCAAATTACCTAAAATTGTGATTTTTTTTATCACTGAAAATCAGTCAACTATGAAGGGCTATAACTTCTAAAAAAAATCTAGTTGTATTCTAGATAAAAAATTTGAAATCGTTGGAGAATTTTCTATAAAATAGGTTCATTCAATTATTTGTAAGGGTAAAACATTTTTTTTTTTCTTTTTGCAAGGCTATATCAGAAAAAGCGCCACTATGCGTCGTAAAAGAAGAAAAAGCTTGTTTATTATGTAAAGTACTACATAAAAGCTCCGGGATTTCAAAAATTGACTTAAATATAAATTCAGGTGGCATTATTTGAACATAAGAGCCCTTAGGTGCTAGAGCTGGATTTCCATTAAGAACTATTTCAGAGATATCTTTCCAAACTAACATAGAGCTTGTATCTTCATATAAATTTAAATCTTTTAACATTTTTAAAAGCCTATGTTCTGTTTGTGTTTCTACAAACTGGTTTTTACAAAACTGAATAAGGCACTTCATATCTTCACCTTTATTGTTATTAAGACATATTTTAAAAGCTTAATATACATTATATATTATATATTAATATCAACATATACATACGAGTGACAGCAGTAGCTTCTGAAATCGGCAGCGATCGCGCCCACACACACAGTATGGCTGGGTTGGCTGTTCTACGGCAGCTCATGTCGTAGCAAAACCAGCATGCCGAATGACATCGAATTCGCCCACAATTCACGAAGCAACAAACGGCAGTCCCGCGAGAGAGTGAAATCGCCAGATTCCAGAGCTGGTAAGTTAGTTGGGAAATCGCTGTTTAAACCCTCTATAAGTATAAAATCTTGTTGTCGTCATCTCTTTTAATACACCTCATGATTGCAGTCATGGTCGAGTGAACTCGCTCTACTTGCCCATTGCTTGTAGAAGCGTAAGGTGGGGTCGTGTAGACTGTAGCTTTTAGTTGGTTGCTTAGCAGGAATTTGTTCGACGCTGAGTTGATTGCCTTTTCGTTGTCCATAACAACTGATTGTGGCATTCCGAATGCTATCATGATTTCTCTGAGAGGAGCCTTTAAGTCTGCTGATGCTTTTGATTTTACTATCTTTATTTGTGCGTATTTTAAAAACTTGTCTATTGCGGTGAGGACTAACTTCTTTTCTGTCGTATACAAATCTATGTGTATAATTTGTCCAGGGTATGTAGGAATTGGAGTTTTTTGTATTTCGCCTTGTTGTGGGTGCCTATCGTATTTCGCTAACTAACATATTTCGCATTCTTTAGTTATTACAGTGACTTTTTTTATTAAACCAGGGAAAAAGAAACTATTTAATATTTGGGTTCCTGTGTGCTCTAGTGTGTTCTTTTATGATTATCTCATTTTGCTCTTCTTCTAACCTTATGCTCGTTACTTGTTTCTGAGTATATCTTAATTTGTAGTTATTAAAGTGAGTGGGGAATAAGTTTTGTATTTTACCCATTATACTCTCGGAAGTGAGTAATCCGTTAATTAATCTTGGATCTAATCTTTCTTTATCTTTTTTAGTTCTGATTCTGAATAATTTTTCTTTTTAACAATGTGTCTATAATATTGTGGGAAGGGTATTTCGAATTTATATGATTCTTCTTCGGAAATTAATAAAAGAATTTGGTTCTTGAAGACATTGTTTGGGACCTCCATGACCGGTATTAAGTTGTGTGAGCAACTTTCTTCGCTATACATTGATGCAGTTGTGATATTTATTTGCGGGTCTATGGGATTCCTCGAAAGAGCATCTGCCACTACGGTTGATGTGCCTGGTTTACAGTGGAGTTCATGATTGTATTCTTCGAGGTAGCTTTTCCATCGTTTGAGTTTACCGTTGTGGTTTTTGTTGTTTAGAGGTACCGTAAAGGTATATACGTAGGCTATAAAGTGCCCATACTATTGCCAGCATTTATTTTTCGTTAGTGGCATAGTTTTCTTAGGTTTTTGAAACGCACGTGAAATGAAAGTGATTGGGCTTAGGTTTTGTTCCAGAACTGCGGCTATAGTGTCAGTCGGAACTCTTTTTTGAAATCGGGATAAGCGGGTGTTACATCTTCTGAAACTAATGTATTTCTTATTTTTTGGAAGGCTTCTAGAGCACTCTGGTCTAGAGAAATTTTAACTTTACTCTTTGAGATTCGGCCATTCTCTCCCCTGAGTAGGTTGGTGAGCGGTTTCGCTATCTTAGCGTAATCGGGAATGAGTCGTCTATAATAACTACCTAACCCTAAGAAAGCTCTCAAATCTCTCAATGTCTCAGGCTGTGGGAACTGTGGCATTGCTTTAACTTTTTGCACATTAGTTTTTACTCCATCTGCTGAAATTGTGACTCCTAAGAAAGACTTCAGTACGCGTTGCCGTCTCGCAGTAATTGGTCTATTTGTTTTTCTACTTCTGTTTTTAAAGGCGGGGTACTGATAGTGATAACTATATATTGGGGTGTCTGAAGTGGTTCTTATTTCGCCAGTTACCCCCGTTGTGTATGTAAGTTTTTCATCAGGTTCAGCAAATAACTCTGCATGCATTTCGGACATCCTATCCATGAGCTCATTTTGTTTCGCAGACATGTGGTCTGCCCTGACTTTTATGTTGTTAACCGCTTGAGTAGCCGATTGTTTATTTTTATTTAATAATTCCCATCTATTACTAGGACGTGATTGCGTACGTCGATTACAGCGTTAAGCTGTTTCAGGGTATCGTTACCCAATATGCCATGAAAAGTTTTTAGAGTTGGGGGAAGGAAAAATTTGAATGGGACTTGATCAAGTCAAAATAAAGTGAGATGGGTATGGTGGGTGATTTTTGTTTGTCCGTCGACAGAATTTGCGAAAAAGCGTTTCTCATTAAGTTTGGGTTTCAGTACTAAGTTGGCTTGAATCACTAAGCAGAAAATAATATATATAGCATTTATTCAGTACGGCGAATTTTATCATTCGGTACCAGTGCGATTAGATCCAGGCAGACAAAGCTAGAGTCACCAAATTTGGTATGAGGTAAGCAATTGACATCATAAATAGATCTGTGGCAAAACTTTGGATGCCATGCCCTACCATGCCATCCCCCAGCCCCCCTTCCACCATATTCTACTAAATTTGAGCTAGAGTCACCAAATTTGGTATGAAGATAGCAATTAACATCATAAATAGATCTGCAGCAAAACTTTGGATGCCACGCCCCCCCCCCATACCAGCCCCCAGCCCACCTTCCACCATATTCTACTAACTTTGAGCTGGAGTCACCAAATTCGGTTTGAGGATAGCTATTGACATGATACATAGACCGCCCCAGCCCCTACCTTTAACAAACTTTGAGCTAGATTCACCAAATTTGGAAGGAAGATAGCTTTTTGGCATCCCCATCTGCACCAGACAATCTTTGAGGCAGCGAACACCCCTGCCGTATACACACACCATTGCAATCAGCTCTCTTTTAATCTGTTCTACTACTGGTATCGAGTATACCGCAGTCGGGAGCGTCCGACTGCAACGTTTCTACTTGTTTCGTTGTGCAGTTTGTGCGTCTGAGGAACGACAAGCCAGCACGTTGTTTTTGGTTCAGATTCACTTTGCGTTCAGCGGCCCGTCGTTTAAAGGAGTGGCGGCTGGTCAGCAGACAGCAAGAACGGTAAAAAGATTTTTTTTTTTTTTGATATTTTATTTCGACTAGCGCTCATAAGATTGTGTTAGTGTCCCTGTGTGTATACATGTGCCCATATAATTGCATGCGTAGCATTTGCATTGTTATTCATTGACCACCAATCATTTCACAGCCCAAGTCCACAAAACTATTTTTCTTCCCCCATAAATGAGCTTGAGTAAAAAACATAAGATTTTGTCTTCCAAGGTAGTCAAATATCAGTTTTGCTATTGCTGCTCATTCATACTCATCCCAATATTTACCCTATGACACTTTCCAACAATCCTTGCCATACAGTTACGCAATGTTGCGAACAAATTTCGAAAGTGGTACATATGTAAAAGGAAAAATATCAAAAATAACAATAACTTCGGCAAGCAGGCACAGCAAGAAGTATATGTATCAATCGCACTTTCATACAATATGTACATACCAACAACTTTTTACCGTTCTTGCTGTCCGCTGACCCGCCGCCTCTTCTTTAAACAACGGGCCGCTGAACGCAAAGGGAATCTGAACAAAACAACAACTTCCTGGCTTGTCGTTGCTGAGACGCACAAACTGCACAAAGAAAAAATACCCCTTGAACCATCTAACAATTGTCAACGAAATCTCATATGTATAATTTTAATATATATATTATTTATGCTAGAATATAAACAATTAGCAATTCTAGAATGTACACAAACATGCTCAATTGAAATAATATTAAAGAATTTCAAGTTTTGTTATTCAATTGCACAAAGTTAATATTAAGCAAAGCAACTAAACATAGTAAGAAGTACTTTTGGTTGTTGTACTTTTTGTTGCATTTTGGCAACGATGCGCGGCGTATACACACGCGTACACACATTTAAACTTGCTGTTTGTAGGCAAAGACATATGGCGACACATTGTTGTTGCTGCTTGTAAGAAATACTTTATCTTGCATGGCTTGCTTTGATATGATTCGATCAAAAAAGCTATTGTCTTTCCTTGGTGACTGTTGTGTTTTTGAGTTCGTACACTAACAACAAACAGCTTGTCTATTTTTCTTGCTCTTGCTTGCCAGCATCAGTCCTCTCACGTTTTCGTCCGCTCTTATCCGACGTACGTGCGGATAAATCTGCTAGTGCGCTCACGCTCTCTCGCTTAAGCACTCTTCTGATTTTTACCGTTTCTATAGTGTTCATTTCATTGTCACTTTCTTACTTCATTCTAGCACCCTACTTTTTGTTTGATAAAGCAAATCAACTTTTCTAGGTCATTCTTTATTTATTAAATTATTAGCAATATGCTTGTTTCCTGCAGTTCAAATTGCAAATTGGTAGGGTCAAACAACCAAGACTTCATTTTATGTAAATTATGTGATAACATGATCCATTTGAAATGTTCTGGCTTTACAGCCAAAATTAGAGACTGCCTTCTCGCAAACACTGGCTTGAAATGGTACTGTGAGCCCTGCAGAGAAGTGATGAATGAATCTTCAAAGTTCATAAGGCAGACTCACGCAGGCTTTAAAGCTATGCAGGTTGCGTTTAACAACTTGCATGTATCTTTCAAAGAGCTAGAGTCGAATTTTAAAAATGGCAGAGTAATGGTAGATTCTCCGAAGCGAAAAAAGGCTTCGTATAGTAATTCGCTAAGAGCTCCACCTACCCAACCCATCAAACCTCTTCTAGTCCCTTGTGTAAATCCTCCAATGGGCACATTAACAAGCCCATTGATGTTATTTAATTCGCCTGCTCGCAACCCCGATATTAACAGAGTCAATGACTCTACTTCCTATCCTATAAATGAACCCTCAATATCAACAGCATGCGTCCCTATTAGTTCTTTTGTAGGTACACTTGGGGCCCCAAAACCTCTTGTTGTTGTGCCTATCAACAAATTTATATTCGTGTCTAGGCTAGCATCCGACACTTCGTTGGAAGATGTGAGTGCCTATGTTAAAAGTAAAATTGACTCCCCGTTTATTAATGTTGATAAGTTTTAGTTTAAACATGCCCGGAGCATATCTTCCTTCAAGCTGAGTGTTCCGAACTTTTCACTCGTGGTAAAGGAGTATGTTAATCGGCGAAACAATGTTAATAATGGTATAAGAATCAGTAGTGCACCGCCTGTTATCCATTCTGTTGCCTCAACTTCGACGGCAAAAACTAATAAAAGTAGTTAGCTTGGCCTATCAAAATGCTCGAGGCCTTAACACTAAACTTTCTGAACTTTATGTAAACAGCTTGTCCTTTGATTCACAGATAGTTGCATTCACAGAAACCTGGTTAAAACCTTATATATCTGATTATTCCGTTTTGCCTAATAAGTATAACTTGTACAGATGCGATCGCACCAACCGCAAGGGGGGCGGTGTTCTCATAGCTGTTGACTCTTTTATTTCCTCTGAACAGATTCATTCCCATGATCATCCGGGTATAGAGTTTCTTTGTGTTAAAATATTATGTAGCGGCCGTTCATTTTATATTACTTGCTCATATATTCCTCCAAATTCTGATAATAACATTTACATATCCCATCTGAATGCCCTGCAACTTGTTGCGTCGTTGTTGACGGATAACGATCAACTTATAGTGGTTGGTGATCTTAATTTGCCACATGTTGTATGGTCTGTGAATGACACACCTTCGGCGCAATTACCGGCCACTTCTGATGATTTTATCGAGGGCCTTTTAGAGTTAGGCCTATCACAAGTTAACAGGGTGCATAACAGTAGTAATAAAATGTTAGATTTGATATTCGTTTCTGATTCTGATTGTAGTAATGTTAGTAGAGTATCCCCTCTAGTGCTTCCTGAAGATACCTACCATCCAACTTTAGAACTTTTCTTTGAACTTCTTAACCTTAGACCAGCATCTAACAATTCTTTAAAGACCCGATGTTTTCGTAAAACTAACTTTAAAAAATTGAATGATCTTCTTCAACACACTTATTGGTCTCACCTTTATTCTTGTAGTGATATGGAAACTGACATCACCATTTTTTACAGGACCTTGAATTCGCATTTGGATTTCTGTGTTCCCCTCACTGTTCCTTCAAGTGAAAATAAACCACCTTGGTTTACGAGGGAACTATCAAAATTAAAAAACCTGATAACAAGATCCTATACAAAATCTGGAAATACTATAGATTTATCATCGTATATAATTGCAAAGTCAAATTTTATTTCTGTAAACATTTTTTGTTACAACAATTATCTCAATCGTTGCAGATCAAACTTTTCCCGTGATCCAAAACAGTTTTATGAATTTGTTAACTCAAAACGTAAATCTTCTTGCTTGCCATCCTTGGTTTACCTTGATAATACAAAAGCAAATTCCGATCAGGCAGTGGCCAATCTATTTGCTGAGTATTTTCAATCGGTATACTCATCGAGTTCATATAGTTGCAATAATTCCTATCCTTTTTAAGTCCAAGCATCAAACTGCATTTATGTCCCCGTTATAGCTGAGTGTACACTACTAGGCGACCTTAACTCTATCAAACCCGGCTTCTTGCCCGGTCCAGATGGAGTGCCAGGTTGTATACTTAGATACTGTGCGGATTCACTTTTTAAACCTTTACATAAATTATTTAACTTATCGGTTGACTCAGCTGTGTTTCCTGGTATATGGAAGGAATCTTTTATTATTCCACTTCATAAAAATTCTTCTAAGTGTAACGTTTAAAACTATAGGGGTATATCCAAGTTGTCTGCCATTAAGAAAGTCTTTGAAAAAATTATATGCTCTCAATTGCAGCACTTATGTTGTTCAATTTTATCCTCTTATCAACACGGTTTTGTTAGGCGAAGATCTACTACCACTAACCTTCTTGAGTTCACCTCAATTGTTATCAAAGGGTTTCAGGACAAAATCCAAACTGACGTCGTTTACACAGATTTTAGTAAGGCATTTGATTCTGAAAATCATTCTTTGCTGCTCAAAAAGTTAAATATTTTTGGATTTCCAGCGAAACTCTTGTAGTGGCTTTCTGAGTACTTGTGTGGCCGAACACAAAAAGTAGTTTTTAAATCTTCTGTATCGAAATCTATTTTTGTTACCTCTAGTGTCCCTCAGGGGAGTCACCTAGGACCATTGCTATTTAATCTCTTTATTAACGATCTTCCTGCTGTTGTTACTAATTCTCGTGTATTTATGTTTGCTGATGATGTAAAGCTATCTTTCAGCTATAACGATGATTCTCTTTGTAACTAACTACAGTCGGACTTGGGAGCACTGTCGGCTCGGTGCCGTTATAACTTACTGTTCAATATGTAAAATCATGACTTTTTGTAGAGGTACGTACCCCTCATGCTGCTCACAACGTTTTTGATGCTTCACCACTTTTCCACGTTTTTGAAATTAAAAATTTTGGCATCATTCTTGACAGCAAATTAAAATTTGATTCTCACATATCGTCGATGGTCAATAAGGCCATAAATGTACTTGGCTTCATCAAGCGGTGGTCAAAAGAGTTAGAGGATCCCTACACCACTAAAACGCTATATACATCCCTATTACGTCCCATCCTGGAGGTTGGATCTTGTGTGTGGTCCCCGCAATACGGGATTCACCAGGATAGAATTGAGTCTGTGCAGAGGAAATTTCTTCTGTTTGCGCTTAGATGTTTTAACTGGGTTCCTGGAATAGACCTACCCCCCTATTCAAGTAGACTTCTTTTTAATCTTCCTTCCCTGTTGAACCGTAGAATTATGCATGGTATAGTATTTGTCACTAATCTACTTAATGGTGAAATCGACTCATCAGTTCTTCTAGGTCGAATAAAATTAAATGTTCCCATTAGATCCACACGTAACTTTTTACCCCTTAGCCTCGATCGTTGCTCAAGCAACTATTTAATTCATGAACCATTTCGTGTATTATGTTCTGAATATAACAAGCTTTATTCTCTTGTCTCTCTGGAGACCTCGACTCCAGTACTAAAACGATCTATCCTTTCTGCCTTATCTAATCGTAGCCACTAATCACTAATCTACTGGTCTGATTGGGTTTTTCTGGGTTTTTCCCAATCGACGCAACAAATGTTGGGCCACTTATTTTCTTGTTGAATTTCCCAGAGCTTTAACGTGAACTTTATAATTATTTCAACCTTAATTTACTTTCAGAGCTACACATAATTTTAAATTTTACTTTAAACTTAATTATTTTTATTATAATTATTTTAAATTAATTTTATTTTCATGTCAGCTGCTCATAGCTGACAATGTGTTAACATCTATAGCCACGGGTACACGTTCTTTCCATTTGATAATACATGCAAACAATGCAGCCGTGCAGCTCTGCTAAAAGGGCGTGCCGTAACTGTGACGGGCTCGAACTTCGAACAAATTTAGCGTGCACTCGTGGACCGACTGCAAAATTTCATATACATATTCATCTGAGTATGACTGTATTGGTGTAGCGGCAGAGAATAACTGTAAAATACAAAGTCTTGCTAACGATGTGTCCAAGTTTGTAGGGTAGTATAACTTAATATGAACTTTGTGCAATTGAATAGCAAAACTTGAGATTCTTTAATATAATTTCAATTTTACATGTTTGTTTATATTCTAGCATTGTTTATTGTTTATATTCTAGCATAAACAATATATATATTAAAATCAAATATTAGAGTTTTTATTGACAATTATTGAATATTGGTTCAAGGGGTATTTACTCTTTGTGCAGCTTGTGCGTCTCAGCTACGACAAGCCAGCACGTTGTTGTTTTGTTCAGTTTCCCTTTGCGTTCAGCGGCCCGTCGATTAAAGTGCGTTTGAAACATATATGACCTATGCAAAAATACCCTATGTACCAATATTAAATAATTTTCAATGAACACTCTAACACTTACATAATTATATGCAAGTTCTTTTATTGGATATGAATACCAAACCTTATTGCTGGAATATAAATAAACATGTAGAATAGAAATAATATTAAAGCTTTCACGTTAAGCTGTAGAATTGCACAAAGTTCATATATGTAAGTCGATCCCGCCCTTCCATAATAGAAAGCAGCGGGTATATTCCAATACGACCCCTTTTACACGATGAACTTTTTGCTTCTGCTGCATTCGTTTGTTGGCAAAGGGGGCAGTGGTGAAACAGCTGCAAGCAATGCTTCATGACATTGGTAGCAACGATTCAATTTTCTCATTTTGCTTTGCCCTATTCCGATTACATGTAAACACAGAGTTGCACAGTGTTTGATGTGAATAATAAAATTATCGATACGAAATATCGCACATGCAACTATTGCCGCAATTAGTAAATACATTGTTCATTATTGTGGTTTAAAATTATTAATTAAAATGTTTTGGACAAGAGAGTTGATTGAACTGCTGTTAAGTCAATATGAGCAGCACGAACATTTATATAATGTTCGGAGCGATATTTATAAGGACAGGGTAAAGCGCTCCAGCAGTTTGCATTCAATTTGCGAAACGTTGAAGGTGAAAGAGCCCAAAATCCAATGCCTCAACCGCCATGCCTGTCGCACTCAAAAGTTCTTTTGCTAAATCCATTATATTTACTTGTTTCTCTCTCAATCAATAATCATTTGTTAACAAATAAAACAATCGATGGCAACGATTAATGTTTATCGACCATAAATTTAAACCAGAGTTGCATTTACACAGATCACTGCATAAAAAGCCTCATGAAAATTATACTAATAGAAGGGAAACTAAATTCAATAAACTATTCTTTTCTTTTTTATGCTAATATAAAGAAACCAAACAGGTACAACCAGCTGTTAACACATCGCTCGTGAGTTCTAACACTCATTAGTTTTTTTTTTACATTTTAAATTCTAATCAAATTTATTTATTTTTAGATTGCCCAACAACTACCAAATATTACAAAATATTGATTTATTTTCAATTGAGAATGTTTTACGTGCAGATAAAAAGCCAATAATTTCAATATTGGAGCTGTTTTCAAGCCAGAACTTAGATATTGAAAAGATAACAGCACAGTACAAAACAATAAATCTTGTCCAATGGACAAATCAAGAAAATATTGTCTCGTTTTGGGGAGAAGTTAACGGCCATACGGATTCAGCTGGAAACAGATCCTTTTCCGATTTGGCTTCATTCGTAATCACTTTGTTGTCGTTACCTTGGTCAAATGCCGAGGTCGAGAGAGTTTTTAGCCAAGTTAACTTGGTTAAAAACAAATTAAGAAACAGACTTCACATGGAAACATTAAATTCGATTTTGGCAACTAGGTTGGTTTTTACTAGATACAATAACATGCATATATAAATTATTTAAATATTTTTCTTTCTTTAAGGTACGGATTACGTCGAAACGGGGCGTGCTGCCATGATTACCAAGTTCCGGATAGCGTCGTTCGCTTAATTGGAACTAATAATGTGTATGCCGATGACAACGATGAAGAAAGAGAGAGTCTAGATGAAATCTTAGACGTTTTGAATGAAAAATAATTAAATATATATACAAAAAAAAATTTTTTGTCCGGTTTTTTGTCCTTTTTAAAAAAAGTTGTCCGTTTTTTGTCCTTTTTACTTGGTCCAACTGTCCTTTATTTTTGGAGAGGAGCTGGCAACACTGCATCAGTTATAATGTGTCATCGTACTTTTAATATATTTGCGGTTTAAATGTAATTGTGTATGTGAATTAATAAAACGTTTGGTTGTTTAATATAAAAAAAACACGTTTATTCTTATTAAGTGCTGGATTTGAACTAACTTATGACAATTCTAAATTATGCTAAAGACCGCTTGTTGAATATCGCTGCTGCAGTTGTCGCCGCTGCTGCTGCCGTCGCTGCTGCCACCTCTGCTGTTGTCTTGTAGCTTTGGGTGTCGAGTATCCAGGTTCGTTCCCTCGGTGGTGCCCGTTGTATAACGCGCTGGCCGTTGGTCCCATGCAGGTGCATGCTGGAATGTGCTGATGCAGCGCACGTGGCGGATGTGTTCCACGCGCTGTTGTCGTGATTATGATCTTTGGGCAAGTGCATTTTAGGTGCACCTGCGCTGGCGTAACTGAGCGGCTGTGGTAAGAACTGTCGTTTACTCCTCCCACTTTAAACGCGGACGTCCTGGGACGCAATGTAGAAACGTTTTTGGGTTTTGTTATCTGCCGAGCTTGTCTCCTTTATCTCTATATCGGGTTCGTCTGATGGTTTTTTGGCTGATTTTTTGCTCCATATCCATACTGCGATTACGGCCAGTATCGTCAACAGGACTCCGGAGAGTGACAGGCTTATCGTGGTTGCTTAAAAATTTGCCGTCCTTAACATCTCCAGTCTTTTTGTGTTGATGGTTTTTATTTTTTTGAGCATCTGTAGAGACAATACTTCGTCGGTCTTGGTGTTTTCTGCCAACAGTTGACAAAGTGGGGGAGTAGCTTCCGCGTATACCGATTCTTTTGCTTCGTAGTCGTCTTCAGCGATTCTTATTGTCGAATTTATAAATTGTTCGGAAGTTTCGTGTCGGCAACTATTTTCTCGTGATCTGGGATGTGTTGACTATTTATAGTTTTACAGTGTGGTTTGCGGTTTTGTATAAGTGGAGTTATACAAGTTTTGTTACTTAAGTTTAAAATGTTATTTCTATAACACATTGTTTTATCGCTATGGGTCTCACAATTGTCTATTTGGGCGTATACAGTTTTGTTGCACATTATAATTTTCTCGTATTAGATTTCATTTATTGTGTTGCCCTGTTTGACTGGTTTTATTATCATCGATACGCAGGGTTCTTTTCCAATCAAAGGTATGTTTATCATGTAGTGTAAATTTTTGCCATTTGTGGCTATTTTTATTTTTGCAAATTCTAATAACTCTTCTACATTGATGAACATGCCTTCCTCATTTTCTAGTATTTTTTCTGCTTCTGATAAAAATATGAAATTTACAGTGTTTGTTTTTGTCCAGTTTAGGGCATGAATGAAGTTTGTTAGATCATCCTTCAAAGTTTGTAATTTAAATTTTAATACAGTTGTTGCTTCTTCTATTAATGTCTTATCTTCTTGAGTTGATTTAATTATAGTATTGGTTATTCTGCTTAATTCGTTCATTCTATCGTTAAGAACTTTGTTAATAATTACTTGTTTATTGGTGTTTTCTAATTGTTCGTTGATTTTTGCTGTTTAGATCTCGTGGTCGTTTTTGTCCGGCGTGCCGGCCAACCATTTCCGTGCTGTCCCTAGTGCGTCTATAGACCTAGTCGCCATTCTGTGTGGCTTAAGTCTACGTAAGTGGCTTTTTATCGTTCTGAGTTCGTACTCTAAAAATGGGTACAGCTGGTGTGAGTGGCTTACGTTTCGTACGGCTTCTTCTAATTTCCAGATGGCGTTTTCGTACACTTCCATGTTAAAAACATGAATGATTCTGAATTCGCTATTCTGAACTGCTGCGATTCCTGTTTTATTGGAATTAACTGGGAGTGCGAATAGTCAAGAACTGTTGCCAGCCCATGGCACAACGGCAAGAAAACCCTGTGAACGGATATTATGATTTTATATTATTTTTGTGGACTATTTTGCCTGATCGTGTTTTAACTGTTGTATTTTGGTCTATTGCAACTGCACAGAGAAGAAAAATCCGTTCTCGCAAGTGCAAAATTAAGAAGATCCGTTGACAACAGTTAGCCCAGCACCGATTTTCTTAATATGAGAACGATTTTCTTAAATTAAGAACAGATTTTTAAGAACAGATAATCAAAAACATATCTTCTTAATTTAACAACCATTTGTGCTTAAATAACTTAGAACATAAGTTCTTAATTTAACAACCATTTGTGCTTATATGTTTATTAAGAACACAATTGAGAACATCGGTGTTACTTTAAGAACTAAATAAATAAGAACACAGGTTCTTCATTAAGAACGATGTGTTCTCAATAATAAATAAAAACTTTTTGTGTTTTGGTTGAATTTTGTATTTATTTACATATTTTTTTTTTATTATTTATTAAAATTAAGTATGGTACTTTATTATTAATAATAATATTCTAACTTATTATGATTACGAACGCTAGCGTCGAGGCCTTCAGCTCTACCTAATTTACTTATATTTATAATAAGTTACTAACATTTAGATGTATTTTAATCGAAAAAATGTCTTTCCATTACTCATGAGATATAGATGTAATGGCGGACTAAGGAACTCAATAATGTTTTTATACTCGATACCGAAGGTAAAGAGTATATTGGGTTTTTGCAATGTCCGTCATGGTGTCTGTCCGTCTGTTAGAACGCAACGTTTTTCCACACCCTTCAAGCTAGAGACTTAAAACTTTGCAAATGTCTTTATCTATGGCATAGGAAATTAAAGTGTCAAGATTGGAGTTCTACGATAACTAGGAAGCTGGCAAATCGATAAACTCGATAACGCAAAATCGATAGATCCAGCAATTTCGCAAGCCCTTACAGCTAGAACTACCAAGATTGGGGAGAAAATAGCTACTAACAATCCCAAAAAAACTGCATAAAAAGTTATGGAGCCACGCCCACCCATTCCGCCCCCAGCCTCCCTGTAGATTAACACTAAAAATGCCCATATCTTCTACAGTTTTTGAGCTAGAGCCATCAAATTAGGTGACAAGATAGGTGTTGACGATCCCCAACCAAATTCATAAATACTTTGGATGCCACGCCAATCCATACTGCCCAAGCTGCCCCAAACCCCCCAATGCTTCATTTAAAACGGGAATGCGTGTATTTTCAAAAGAGTTAAAGCTAGAGTCACCAAATTTGGTAGGAAAATAGCTATTAACGATTCCCAAAAAACTGCATCAAGGCCACCCCCCCCCCCCCCCCCCCCGTTTCCAAGCCTCATGCATTTTGATATCAAAAACGCCAATATTTTCCACGTTTTTTGAGCTAGAGACGCCAAATTATGTGCCAAGATTGGTGATGAAGAAATCCAAAAAATTTAGATGGCACCCCCCACCCATACCGCCCCCAGCCCCCCCTTCCACCATATTCTACTAGTTTTGAGCTAGAGTCACCAAATTTGGTATGAGAATAGCAATTAACATCATAAATAGATCTGAAGCATAACTTTGGACGCCACGCCCCCCCATACCAGCCCCCAGCCACCTTCCCCCAAATTTTACTAATTTTGAGCTAGAGACACCAAATTTGGTATGAGGATAGCAATTAACATCATAAATAGATCTGCAGCAAAACTTTGGACGCCACGCCCCCCCTTACCACTCCCAGCCGCCCATCCACCATATTCTATTTTTTATGAGCTAGAACACAAAATTCGGTATGAGGATAGCTATTGACATCATAAATAGATCTGCAGCAAAATTTTTGTGTTAGGCCCCCTTTACCACCCCCAGCCCCCCTTTCACCAAATTTTATCTTTTTTTGAGCTAGAGTCACCAAATTTGGTAGGAGGATAGCTATTGACATGATACATAGATCTCCAGTTCTCCTCAGCCCATACCTTTAACAAACTTTGGGCTAGAGTCACCAAATTTGGAAGGAAGATAGCTTTTTGGCATCCCCATTTCTTTTAATCTGTTTTATTACTGGTATCAAATATACCACAGTCCGACTGCAACGTTTCTACTTATTTTATTTTAATATTATGTTGTTGATTAAGCCTAATATTATGTTACAGATGTCATATTTGCAAACACCTTCATACACATCGTGCATGAGGTAAAAAAAAAAGTTATCTTGTGGTAAATGCATATTGGGTATTGTAAAACACAAGTCTTTTTAAGTCATGCACCAGACACTTGTGTTTCCGTTGAGCTCTCTTTATTGTATATTCTAAATATGAATCTTAGCTTACTAAGAATGCCTCGCTGCTTCGACAGAGAAGTCAGCAGAGGTGCCTTATATAACTATTCTTATATATTGGAGTGCGAGTGTTTTACATATATATTTAAGCATGTTCGGTCAATGCATGAAAATGCTGACGCTGCGTTCTCACACTCGCCACATTCATGTGTGGTCATATTTCATATGCACTTGAATGTTTATATAACGACGAAGTGTCGTTGTTTGGGTTATATTTATGCAGCAACAAAGCTATTGCTGTTCAAGATATTTGATTGGCATTGAATTGAGTGGAATTTGTATATATGTATACTACATCTCCCTCATTTTGAAAAATAACGTAATATATGTAGTTATTTTCAATAAGATTATTTGTATGTATATAAATTTTTTTTTTTTTTTTTATAAATGTAATTAATATAAAAATATAATATGAAAATATATTGAATTTAGTTGAGTTTTTCTTAATTGTAATGATTTTAAAAAATTTTAAGTGTTTCTTAGTAGGTACATATGGAAAAGTGTATTTGTATTTGTAAAAAAAATTTTTTTGTTTGTAATATATATACAAAAAAGTTTCCATAAATTTTTTTTTATTGTTATTTTATTATTGTTGGTTGATCAGACCAAATTTTTCATGAAAAATTGTTTTTATTATTATTATTATTTTTTTTTTATATTATACTTTCTTAACCTATCCTTATGAAATGTTTGTTTCTTTCTTTTACTATCTTTTATTAAAATATTATCGTTATCTTTTATTTCTTCTATTTTAAAGGGTCCTAAATAAACTGGTTCTAGCTTATGGCCAGTTTCATTTCTCAGTAAATCAAAATCAAAATTAGTTACATATATGTTTATCGTAGTATTCCTTATTTTTATTCTTATGTTTTTCTAGCATAATTCTAGATCTCCTATATGCTTGTTCTAATCTATATTTTGATTCTTTAGCATAATCTTCTATGTTATATAACGGATTAATTATGTCTATTTTATTAAAATATGAGGGCAAATTGCTTTGTTTGCCAAAAACTAGCTCGAATGGACAGTATCTATGTGCCATAGAGGGGGTCGTGTTAAAACAGTATACGAAATGTTGAATCCACACACCCCAATCGGTTTTATCAATTGATATGTATGATCGAACATATTCGTTAAAAGTTCTATGACTTCTTTCTACAAATTTAACGTCTGTGTTCTGTGCTCTGTACAGGACATTAGTAGTTGTTGTCAACAAAACCAGATTCTACAAGAGTCGTAGACATGAACACAATGAAACCGCGAATTATGCTACAATCTGTTACTAAGAAACTAGAAATATCTTCAAAAATACAGGGGCTTTTGATTCCACTTTCATGGTAGTTATCGAATTCTAAATCTTTAATATAATTGCCTTCAGTTCGTAAGCACTCAATAAATTCTTGTGTATATCTCTGCATTTGCAATTTAGTCCTAGTGCATACTCGACAATAACGAACAAACCCAAGTGTAGTGTTTACCGCTAAATTGTCTCCAACAATAAGACCCAAAACAAAGTGAACTTTACGTGTTTCGCTTTCTATGATTATTTCAATACCGTCTTCTAATTTCTTAAGTTTTTGCATAAGATAGTTAAACGAGTTTTGACCGTGAACTTCTAATACTGTTGAAGGAAGATAAGCAGCTGGCTGAATGTAATCTAACTTGGAAGCAAGATGCTGCGGCAAAGTTGGAAAACTAATGTAGCATCCACAAATAGAAAACGTATGACTCCCAAGAGCATTATTAATTTAAAAATCATCTAAGTAAAAAATATAAGGAACTACTACAGAATTAGAAAAATATCCAAGTTCTTTTTAAATAAATCTCCACTAGCAAAATTTTAATATTGCTTTTTGACCGTCGCACAGTGGCGCTTTTTAACTTTTTTCGTTGCAAAAATCATAACTTTTGAACCAAATTAGATAATTGATCAATTTAATAAGCATATGATAGATAAATAATTAACCTATAAAATGAACGTTTCAAATAAGTTCTACGATTTTTGTGCCTATTTATGAGTAAGCAAAGTTGAAATTTGTGGAAAGATCCACATCTTTTAACGAAAAAAATTTTTTTGAACCTTTTGTTTTGTTTTGTTTGAAAGGTGTTTAAGATTTAAAACTAATGTTACTAATTTTCAGGCCGTCAGCCAGTTGGAGAAACAAGGGGAATAACACGCGCTGTGGGGGAACGCATTCATATCGCCATTATGAGTGCGCGCCTGTGCGGTGCGTGCCGTCCTTGGAACTCACAACTCGTAGTGCGACTACACTCTCCACACGAGGGCGGCTGGAAGCAGGCCCTTGGTAAGGTCATGTCTCTGCCAAGGGTGCTGACGAATAGTAGTCGGGCGAGAGAAGAAAACTCTTTAAAATTACCCCAGTCCAAGGTGGAACAGCATCGTGCCGAGGGACTCGTGGCTGAGGGGGAGCTCAGTCGTTACTTTGCGAACTCTGGATACCTGCCGACCTCCAGTTTAACAAGGCTTCCCGCGGTACACGGGCTATGCCGCGGGTGACTGTCCACACCCGTCTACTCGTGGGACCAAATTATGAATAGTCGAAACAACAAACAAACAAACCCAGTGTCCGGGACACTCAAAAACCCGGGGGGAAACGCCAATCCCTCTATAGGTGCTTGCACCTCTTCCGCGACATCTGGTACGCCAGCAGGTGCTCGTAACGCCGCAAGCGGCATTGGTGCAGGACGAACAAGCCATTCGTCCTCACACCCCGGACGCCGACCTGGAACGGTTCCTGGAGCTCGGAGGCTGCAACACAAGTCCGCGACGCAGGCGATCGCCCCGGGGTCCGCCTCAACGGCAGCTAATAAACCGCCAATACAAGACCGGAGGCGGGCTGCAGAGAATCTGCAACTTAACCTGAGCGGCCAGCAGTCGTCTCCTGACGGACTCAAGCTCGTTGAATGGGCCAAGACAATACTGCCGGATTTCAAGCCAGCAATCCCGGCCGCTTCTGCAAAAGCCAAGCAGAAGCGCCAACGCTCCGTGGAGGAGCAGGCTCCGCAAGCCAAGCGGATAAAGCAGCCACCGCGTCCACAGCCACTCACTCGGTCCTTCGCTGAAGCCGCTAAGGGGAAGGTTCTAATTGGGGTCCTCGACAGGGGCCACAAGGAGGGCCATATCCCGCGGAACCAGTGGGGGGCCATTGAGAATGAGCTCCAGGACAAGGTGGTTGACCTAATGGAGCAGTCTGGTGGACCGCCGCCTCGTTGCTCTGATGCTGGGTTGCATCAGGGCAACATAAAAGCGATTGCCTGCGAGGATGAGTCATCGGCAGAGCTTTACAAAAAAGCGATGGCCTTGCTGGGGGAAGTCTACCCCGGGGCGAAGCTCGAGGCGGTCGACTGGAAGGACGTGCCAAGTCGGCCCAGAGCAAGAGCTTGGGTTTCTGTCAAGCCAGAGGAGCCCGAGCGAATCCTCAAGCTCCTTCAGATGAGCAACCCCGACTTGGTTACTCAGGATTGGAGGATTGCCAAAGTCGAGGCGCCTGAAGGCAACAGCCGACAAATTATCATCGTGATAAATGATGAGTCGGCTGAGACTCTGGTCGCAACAAATGGGGCGGCTCACTATGGCTTCAAGCATATCACGATAAAAGTCTACCGCTCGAATGCAGCCAGCAAGCCGTCAGGGTTGGAGGACGCACCGGAGGCACAAGACACTGCCGCGCTCCCGGAGCAGCCACTGCCGGTTGCTGCCGCTGATGATACCACCGCCAATGGTAAAATCATAAGCGAAGCGCCGGCAGCCAAGACGAGTGACGGCCAGGCGGAGGATGTATCCGAACTCGCCGACGCGGCCCAAATGATCAGCCTCGAAGAGGATACGGATGACGAGGCTGATCTCACAGTGGTGGAGTTGAGAACGGAAGATGTCTTTGACACTCCTCCAAATCAACCTCCACCACTGTAAAGCGGCTGCAGCCGCTCTTCTGCTCCGCATAAGCCAATGTGGAGCAGACATTGTCCTCATCCAGGAACCTTGGGCGTATGGTGGCAAGGTTTCTGGACTGGGGACTCAGGACTACAAGCTGCTTGTAGCCCACAACGAAGGTAAAGTCCGCACCTGCATTCTAGCAAGAAAACATCTAGACATTTTTCTGCTTCTTGATTTCAGCGATGGTGACAACACGGCTGTATGCCTTGAGCTAAAGTCTGGACAGGTCAGACTTAGCTCCACCTACATGGCCCACGACCACCAGGGGCCCCTACCACAGCAACGACTACGGGCGTTAATTGCTGACTGCGAATTGACGCATACCAAGCTGATAATATGCTGCGACGCCAACGGTCACCACCATCAGTGGGGCAGCTCGGATATAAATGAACGGGGTGAGTTACTCTTCAATTATATCTTAACAACAAACTTAAACATTTGTAATATAGGTAACGACCCGACCTTTATTATAAAGAATAGGGAACAGGTCTTAGACATGACGCTAGCCACAACCTCCCTCTATCAACAACTGACAAAATGCAGGGTACTCGTAGAGCACTTTTTCTCCGACCATAGGTATATCGACATAGAGTTCTGTCTTGACATACCCAGACCCAAATGGTGCAGAACGTTAAACGTACAAACTGGACCAGATTCAAAGAATGCCTCGAAAGGCTAATCCCAGAGCATCCCCCAGTGGGATCCCCCTCTACCGAGTACATAGAGTTACTCACAAACAAGCTCACGGAGGCATGCAAGTCCGCCCTAAACATGACATGCCCCCAGAGCAAACCAAGAGGCAAAACAAAACCACCATGGTGGTCCTCGCAATTAGGCGAGCTTCGTAAAACTTCGCGAAAGCTCTTTAACAGAGCTAAGTCGAAGGAAGACGACCTATCATGGAGTCTCTACAAAGCCAGCCTATCCACTTTCAAAAAGAATCTTAGACAAGCTAAACGCTCCTCATGGCAAATTTTTGCTCCAAAATAGAGAGCACTGCAGAAGCAGCAAGGCTCAGGAAGGTTCTCTCAAGTACTCAAGCAACCATAGGCTACCTCAAAAAACCTGATGACTCATGGACAACGACCATTCTAGAGTCACTAAAACTTTTGATGGCAACCCACTTTCCCGGATGCTCAGTTGAAGTACCACTACCCCTTATCCAAAGAGAATTTCAGGAACACCTTCCCACTGACTTATTCTCCAGAGATATAATCTCATGGGCTGTTCGTAGCTTCTCGCCTTTCAAGTCCCCTGGGCCGGATAAAATTATCCCAGCCCAACTGCAGTACGCGGGGGACATCTCCATAAGCTGGCTTCGGAAAATTTTCTCAGTTACCCTGATAACAGGTACGATCCCCAAGCCATGGCTCGAATCTAAAGTTGTCTTCATTCCCAAGGCGGGAAAAGCCTTACACACGACCCCCAAGGATATCCGACCCATAAGCCTAACATCCTTCCTACTCAAGACACTAGAAAGGGTGCTGGGCTTATATATTAGAAATACGATCAAGACCGACAACTTCTTCCAAGCACAACATGCCTACCAAAAAGGTAAATCTACCGAGACAGCACTTCATGCTGTTGTCTTCACAATAGAAGCAGCACTCCACCACAAGGAGTATTGCCTTATAGCCTTTCTAGACATTGAGGGCGCTTTCAATAACGTCGTACCGTGGGCGATCACTGGAGCATTGTCAGGGCTGGGGGTGGGGGACCGCATTGTGGGACTGATTGATCAACTGCTCAAGAGCAGGACAATCAGGGGTCCTCAACTATATCCAGATCTGTTAATAGAGGCACACCGCAAGGAGGTGTCCTCTCTCCTCTCCTTTGGAACGTGGCGGTAAACAACCTGCTGCGCTCCACGGAGGGAGGGGGCTGTCGGGTGATCGCTTACGCAGATGACGTTGCCATAGCCTTTTCGGGCAAGTATCCCCAATCCTTGTGCGAATGCATGACCACTGCACTTAAAGCATTGTCCTCGTGGGCCACATCAAATGGACTAGGGCTGAACCCAGCCAAAACTGACTTAGTCCTCTTCACTAGGAGGTATAAGATTCCCCCCCTCAGGCCACCGTCGTTGAATGGGGTGGAACTTTCCTTCAGTAAATCAGCCAAATACCTAGGGCTCACTCTTGATAGCAAACTAGACTGGAACCTCAACTCGGAGGAACGAGTGAAGAAGGCTTCAGTCGCACTATATACATGCATTAAATCCATTGGATTAAAATAGGGAATGGCACCTCACATCACCCTCTGGCTGTACACAGCCATCGTAAGGCCTATCCTACTGTACGGAGTGTCGGTATGGTGGCCAGCTCTATCAAAGAAGAAATTAGTCCACAAGCTTGGCAAGGTACAGCGTGCCGCTGGACTGACCACAACAGGAGCCCTCAGTACAACCCCAACTGAAGCTCTTGACAACATACTTAATCTTCTACCAATAGACCAAATGGGGAAGCTACTAGCAACTCTCTCTGCCCTACGCATGAGAGAAACAAAGCAGTGGTCCGAACAGACTTACGGACACTCCAAGGTTCTTGTGGGAAACCCACTTATTCCCAAAAACACGGACTATTGCCGTCCTCAGGAATTCCCCAAAACTCCATTCCATACACTTATCCCCTCCAGGGACGATTGGTGCTCAGGCACGCCAGGGCCGACAAACTCAATAAAAATTTACACTGATGGCTCTAAGCTAGACGACCGGGTAGGGGGCGGCGTCTTTTGCGATGAGCTATCCGTTAACAAATCTTTCAGCCTCCCTGACCATTGCAGTGTGTTTCAAGCTGAAATCGCTGCAATTCACGAAGCACTCTCCTGCATATCCGAAATAAATTGCTCTGTAGCCAGAATCTGCATATTTTCTGATAGCCAGGCTGCTATCAAATCTCTCAAGGCGATATCATCTAACTCGATATCTGTCACAAACTGCCGCAGATCTCTGAAGGAGATGGCCGAGCAGTTCGAAATACACCTCATATGGGTGCCCGGACAAAAAGGCATCGAGGGCAACGACAAAGCAGACGAGCTGGCAAGGCATGGTACTACCGTGCCTCTCCTCACAGGCAAGGAGAGTATGGGTATCCCCATGGCCAGCTGCAAGCTAAGTGTCCGATCGCACTTCGAAATTGAAGCAAACAAGAGATGGCAACTCACCACCGCCACGGGTAGGATTGCCAGGCAAACCTGGCCAACGCGCTGTAAAAAGCGGTCCTTAGGCCTTGTTCACTTAAACAGATTAGGTTGTGCTGCCGTAATCAGGGCCATTACGGGGCACTGGCTAGTGGGGACTCACGCAGCGAGACTTCTAGCCCCTTTCAATGACTTCTGCAGAAGCTGCCGAGACGAGGAGGAAGAGGAAACAGTCTCCCACCTCTTCTGCGACTGTCCAACTCTCTGCAAGAACAGAAAGCGATACCTTGGTTCTTTCTTCTTATCGGACCTCTCTCAACTGGCGGACACTAAACCGAAAAATATCCTGTCCTTTATTAGAGCATCGGGCTGGGACCGCGCCCTCGTAAACGTATCTGTGGACTATGTCCAAGACGCGGCATCACAATGGGACAATACATGGCCTACGTGAGTGGGGGGTTTTGTCTCAAACTGCTCACTACCGCTCTAACCTAACCTAACCTAACTAATTTTCGAAATAAAATTTTTATTTAATTTTTTTTTTAATTTGTTTTTGTTTAATTTTATACTCGATACCGAAGATAAAGAGTATATTGGGTTTTTGCAATGTCCGTCATGGTGTCTGTCCGTCTGACCGTCTGTCCGTCTGTATGAACGCAACTTGTTTCCACACCCTTCAAGCTAGAGACTTCAAACTTTGCAAATGTCTTTATCTATGGCATGGTTAATTAAAGTGTTAAGATTGGAGCTCTACGATAACTAGGGGGCTGGCAAATCGATAAATTCGATAACGTAAACTCGATAAATCCAGCTATTTCGCAAGCCCTTACAGCTATAACTACCAAGATTGGGGAGAAAATAGCTACTATCAATCCCCAAAAAACTGCATCAAAGTTTTGGAGCCCAACCTACCCATTCAGCTCCAGCCCCCGCAGTTTAAAAACAGAAATGCTTATTTCTTTTAAAGTTTTTGAGTTAGAGCCATCAAATTTTGTGCCAAAATAAGTGATTATAGCCCCCAAAAAAATGCATAAAATCTTTGGATGCCACGCCAAGCCATACAGCCCAAGCTGCCCCAAACCGCCCCTATGCTTCACTAAAAACGGGAATGCGTGTATTTTCCAAAGCATTAAAGCTAGAGTCACCAAATTTGGTAGGAAGATAGCTATTAACGATCTCCAAAAAACTGCAAGTTTTGAAGCCACGCCCCCCCGTTCCGAGCCCACTGCATTTTGAAATCAACAACGCTTATATTTTCCACATTTTTTGAGCTAGAGCCGCCAAATTTGGTCCCAAGATAGGTGATGAAGAAACCCAAAAAATTTGGATGGCGGCGCCCCCCACCCATACCGCCCCCAGCCAGCCATCCACCATATTCTACTAACTTTGAGCTAGAGTCACCAAATTTGGTATGAGGATAGAAATTACCATCATAAATAGATCTGCAGCAAAACTTTGGACGCCACGCCCCCCCCCCCCAATGACAGCCCCCAGCCCCCTTCCACCATATTCTACTAACTTTGAGCTAGAGTCACCAAATTCGGTTTGAGGATAGCTATTGACATCATAAATAGATCTGCAGCAAAAGTTTAGATGCCACGCGACCCCTTACCACCACCAGCCACCTTTCCCTCAAACTTTACTATTTTTGAGCTAGAGTCACCAATTTTGGTATGAGGATATGACATCATACACAGATCTTCAGCTAAAATTTTGATTCTTGTAAAGAAAAATCTGGTTGTATTCTAGATATAAAATTTGAAATCGTTGGAGAATTTTCTATAAAATAGGTTCATTCAATATTTTATATGGGCAAAACATTTTTTTCTTTTTGCAAGGCTATATCAGAAAAAGCGCCACTGTGCGTCGTAAAAGAAGAAAAAGCTTGTTTATTATGTAAAGTACTACATAAAAGCTCCGGGTTTTCAGAAATTGACTTAAATATAAATTCAAGTGGCATTATTTGAACATAAGAGCCCTAAGGTTCTAGAGCTGGATTTCCATTAAGAACTATTTCAGAGATCTCTTTCCAAACTATCATAGAGCATGTATCTTCATATAAATTTAAATCTTTTAAAATTTTTAAAAGCCTATGTTCTGTTTGTGTTTCTACAAACTGGTTTTTACAAAACTGAATAAGGCACTTCATATCTTCGCCTGTATTTTATGATTATCTCATTTTGCTCTTCTTCTAACCTTATGCTCGTTACTTGTTTCTGGGTATATCTTAATTTGTAGTTATTAAAGTGAGTGGGGAATAAGTTTTGTATTTTACCCATTATACTCTCGGAAGTGAGTAATCCGTTAATTAATCTTGGATCTAATCTTTCTTTATCTTTTTTAGTTCTGATTCTGAATAATTTTTCTTTTTAACAATGTGTCTATAATATTGTGGGAAGGGTATTTCGAATTTATATGATTCTTCTTCGGAAATTAATATAAGAATTTGGTTCTTGAAGACATTGTTTGGGACCTCCATGACCGGTATTAAGTTGTGCGAGCAACTTTCTTCGCTATACATTGATGCAGTTGTGATATTTATTTGCGGGTCTATGGGATTTCTCGAAAGAGCATCTGCCACTACGGTTGATGTGCCTGGTTTATAGTGGAGTTCATGATTGTATTCTTCGAGGTAGCTTTTCCATCGTTTGAGTTTACCGTTGTGGTTTTTGTTGTTTAGAGGTACCGTAAAGGTACATGCGTAGGCTATGAAGTGCCCATACTATTGCCAGCATTTATTTTTCGTTAGTGGCATAGTTTTCTTCGGTTTTTGAAACGCACGTGAAACGAAAGTGATTGGGCACAGGTTTTGTTCCAGAACTCCGGCTATAGTGTCAGTCGGAACTCTTTTTTGAAATCGAGATAAGCGAGTGTTACATCTTCTGAAACTAATGTATTTCTTATTTTTTGGAAGGCTTCTAGAGCACTCTGGTCTAGAGAAATTTTAACTTTACTCTTTGAGATTCGGCCATTCTCTCCCCTGAGTAGGTTGGTGAGCGGTTTCGCTATCTTAGCGTAATCGGGAATGAGTCGTCTATAATAACTACCTAACCCTAAGAAAGCTCTCAAATCTCTCAATGTCTCAGGCTGTGGGAACTGTGGCCTTGCTTTAACTTTTTCCACATTAGTTTTTACTCCATCTGCTGAAATTGTGACTCCTAAGAAATCGACTTCAGTACGCGTTGCCGTCTCGCAGTAATTGGTCTATTTGTTTTTCTACTTCTGTTTTTAAAGGCGGGGTACTGATAGTGTTTACTATATATTGGGGTGTCTGAAGTGGTTCTTATTTCGCCAGTTACCACCGTTGTGTATGTAAGTTTTTCATCAGGTTCAGCAAATAACTCTGCATGCATTTCGGTCATCCTATCCATCAGCTCATTTTGTTACGCAGACTTGTGGTCTGCCCTGACTTTTATGTTGTTAACCGCTTGAGTAGCCGATTGTTTATTTTTATTTTATAATTCCCATCTATTCCCATGACGTGAATGCGTACGTCGATTACAGCGTTAAGCTGTTTGAGGGTATCGTTACCCAATATGCCATGAAAAGTTTTGAGAGTTGGGGGAAGGAAAAATTTGAATGGGACTTGATCAAGTCAAAATAAAGTGAGATGGGTATGGTAGGTGATTTTTGTTTGTCCGCCGACAGAATTTGCGAAAAAGGGTTTCTCATTAAGTTTGGGTTTCGGTACTAAGTTGGCTTGAATCACTAAGCAGAAAATAATATAGAGCATTTATTCAGTACGGCGAATTTTATCATTCGGTACCAGTGCGATTAGATCCAGGCAGACAACGCTAGAGTCAAAAAATTTAGTATGAGGATAGCAATTGACATCATAAATAGATCTGTGGCAAAACTTTGGATGCTACGCCCTACCATGCCACCCCCCAGCCCCCCTATCAAAATATTCTACAAAATTTGAGCTAGAGTCACCAAATTGGGTATGAAGATAGCAATTAACATCATAAATAGATCTGCAGCAAAACTTTGGATGCCACGCCCCCCCCCCATACCATCCCCCAGCCCCCCTTCCACCATATTCTACTAACTTTGAGCTAGAGTCACCAAATTCGGTTTGAGGATAGCTTTTGACATGATACATAGACCGCCCCAGCCCCTACCTTTAACAAACTTTGAGCTAGATTCACCAAATTTGGAAGGAAGATAGCTTTTTGGCATCCCCATCTGCACCAGACAATCTTTGAGGCAGCGAACACCCCTGCCGTATACACACACCATTGCAATCAGCACTCTTTTAATCTGTTCTACTACTGGTATCGAGTATACCGCAGTCGGGAGCGTCCGACTGCAACGTTTCTACTTGTTTCGTTGTGCAGTTTGTGCGTCTCAGGAACGACAAGCCAGAACGTTGTTTTTTTGTTCAGATTCCCTTTGCGTTCAGCGGCCCGTCGTTTTTTTTTTTTTTTTGATATTTTATTTCGACTAGCGCTCATAAGATTGTGTGTGTGTCCCTTTGTGTATACATGTGCCCATATAATTGCATGCGTAGCATTTGCATTGTTATTCATTGACCACCAATCACTTCACAGATCAAGTCCACAAAACTATTTTTCTTCCCCCCTAAATGAGCTTGAGTAAAAAACATAAGATTTTGTCTTCCAAGGCAGTAAAATATCAGTTTTGTTATTGCTGCTCATTCACTCCTTCCCAATATTTACCCTATGAAACTTTCCAACAATCCTTGCCATACAGTTACGCAATGATGCGAACAAATTTCGAAAGTGGTACATATGTAAAAGGAAAAATATCAAAAATAACAAAAACCTCGGCAAGCAGGCACTTTCATACAACATGTATATACCAACAACTTTTTACCGTTCTTGCTGGTAACTTGCTGGTTACTTTTGGTTGTTGTACTTTTTGTTGCATTTTGGCAACGATGCGCGGCGTATACACAAGCGTACACACATTTAAACTTGCTGTTTGTTGGCAAAGACATATGCGTTGATAGATTTTTGGGTGGCGACACATTGTTGTTGCTGCTTGTAAGAAATACTTTATCTTGCATGGCTTGCTTTGATATGATTCGATCAAAAAAGCTATTGTCTTTCGTTGGTGACGGTTGTGTTTTTGAGTGCTCTCAATAATATATTGTTTTCTTGTGTGTGTTTACGGAGTTTTAATTGGTTTTATTTGGTAAACAATTCTGGCAGTGATCGCAAATATACGTTATATGTATATATTTTTGTGTGCATCAATTGATTGCCGACTTTAATCTCATTTTAACTTGCAATAGAACTTACGCTGCAGTGCTTTGCAATATAGAAATCAAACGCATATTAATACAAACATATATTTGCGTTTGCTTACTCTGTGTACTCTGTGTTGTCGTTCGTACACTAACAACAAACCTCAGTCTTCTCACGTTTTCGTACGCTCTTATCCGACGTACGTGCGGATAAATCTGCTAGTGCGCTCACGCTCTCTCGCTTAAGCGCTCTTCTGATTTTTACCGTTGAAAAGTTTAAGTTTAAACATGCCCGGAGCATATCTTCTTTCAATACCGTCTTCTTATTTCTTAAGTTTTTGCATAAGATAGTTAAACGAGTTTTAACCGTGAACTTTTAATACTGTTGAAGGAAGATAAGCAGCTGGCTGAATGTAATCTAACTTGGAAGCAAGATGCTGCGGCAAAGTTGGAAAACTAATGTAGCATCCGGAAATAGAAAACGAATGACTCCCAAGAGCATTATTAATTTAAAAATCATCTAAGTAAAAAATATAAGGAACTACTACAGAATTAGAAAAATATCCAAGTTCTTTTAAAATAAATCTCCACTAGCAAAATTTTAATATTGCTTTTTGACCGTCGCACAGTGGCGCTTTTTAACTTTTTTCGTTGCAAAAATCATAACTTTTGAACCAAATTAGATAATTGATCAATTTAATAAGCATATGATAGATAAATAATTAACCTTTAAAATGAACGTTTCAAATAAGTTCTACGATTTTTGTGACTATTTATGAGTAAGCAAAGTTGAAATTTGTGGAAAAATCCACATCTTTTAACGAAAAAAATTTTTATTCGTTTTTTTTTTAATTTGTTTTTGTTTAATTTTAATACTCGATACCGAAGATAAAGAGTATATTGGGTTTGTGCAATGTCCGTCATGGTGTCTGTCCGTCTGTCCGTCTGACCGTCTGTCCGTCTGTATGAACGCAACTTGTTTCCACACCCTTCAAGCTAGAGACTTCAAACTTTGCAAATGTCTTTATCTATGGCATGGTTAATTAAAGTGTTAAGATTGGAGCTCTACGATAACTAGGGGGCTGGAAAATCGATAAACTCGATAACGTAAAATCGATAGATCCAGCTTTTTCGCAAGCCCTTACAGCTAGAACTACCAAGATTGGGGAGAAAATAGCTACTATCAATCCCCAAAAAACTGCATCAAAGTTTTGGAGCCCTACCTACCCATTCAGCCCCCCGCAGTTTAAAAACAGAAATGCTTATTTCTTTTACAGTTTTTGAGTTAGAGCCACCAAATTTTGTGCCAAAATAAGTGATTATAGCCCCCAAAAAAATGCATAAAAACTTTGGATGCCACGCCAAGCCATACAGCCCAAGCTGCCCCAAACCGCCCCTATGCTTTACTAAAAACGGGAATGCGTGTATTTTGCAAAGCGTTAAAGCTAGAGTCACCAAATTTGGTAGTAAGATAGCTATTAACGATCTCCAAAAAACTGCAAGTTTTGAAGCCACGCCCCCCCGTTCCGAGCCCACTGCATTTTGAAATCAACAACGCTTATATTTTCCACATTTTTATACCCTGAACCCATAAAATGGGTAAATCAGGGTATAATGGTTTTGTGCAAAAGTATGTAACAGGCAGAAGGAAGCATCTCCGACCCCATAAAGTATATATATTCTTGATCAGTATCAATAGCCGAGTCGATATGGCCATGTCCGTCTGTCCGTCCGTCTGTCCGTCTGTCTGTCTGTCCGTCTGTCCGTCTGTCCGTGTGTATGAACGCGTAGATCTCAGAGACTACAAAAGCTAGAGACTTCAGATTTTGAATATAAGTTCTCCTATACCATAAGCAGAACAAGTTTGCTTCAAATTATCGATAACTACTCTGGTTTTTGATATACACATGGAATCGATAACAAAAAAATATCGAATTTGGAAAATGTAAAAATGGGGTTTGGTGTAATAGATAACGATAGAACTTTTCTCAAAATTTCGTCCAAATCGGTTAAGAAACACCAGAGATATCGTAAAGTTAAGTCAGTTTTGAGTTTTGTTTAAAATGATCATTATTTGAAGCATACTTTTAAGACGCAAGGACTGCAACTGGGTTCAGGGTATCTTCTGGTCGGGCTATCCCGACTAGAGCCTTCTTACTTGTTTGAGCTAGAGCCGCCAAATTTGGTCCCAAGATAGGTGATGAAGAAACCGAAAAAATTTGGATGGCGGCGCCCCCCACCCATACCGCCCCCAGCCAGCCTTCCACCATATTCTACTAACTTTGAGCTAGAGTCACCAAATTTGGTATGAGGATAGAAATTACCATCATAAATAGATCTGCAGCAAAACTTTGGACGCCACGCCCCCCCCCCCCAATGACAGCCCCCAGCCCCCTTCCACCATATTCTACTAACTTTGAGCTAGAGTCACCAAATTCGGTTTGAGGATAGCTATTGACATCATAAATAGATCTGCAGCAAAAGTTTAGATGCCACGCGACCCCTTACCACCACCAGCCACCTTTCCCTCAAACTTTACTATTTTTGAGCTAGAGTCACCAATTTTGGTATGAGGATATGACATCATACACAGATCTTCAGCTAAAATTTTGATTCTTGTAAAGAAAAATCTGGTTGTATTCTAGATATAAAATTTGATATCGTTGGAGAATTTTCTATAAAATAGGTTCATTCAATATTTTATAAGGGCAAAACATTTTTTCTTTTTGCAAGGCTATATCAGAAAAAGCGCCACTGTGCGTCGTAAAAGAAGAAAAAGCTTGTTTATTATGTAAAGTACTACATAACAGGTCCGGGATTTCAAAAATTGACTTAAATATAAATTCAAGTGGCATTATTTGAACATAAGAGCCCTTAGGTTCTAGAGCTGGATTTCCATTAAGAACTATTTCAGAGATCTCTTTCCAAACTATCATAGAGCATGTATCTTCATATAAATTTAAATCTTTTAACATTTTTAAAAGCCTATGTTCTGTTTGTGTTTCTACAAACTGGTTTTTACAAAACTGAATAAGGCACTTCATATCTTCGCCTGTATTTTATGATTATCTCATTTTGCTCTTCTTCTAACCTTATGCTCGTTACTTGTTTCTGAGTATATCTTAATTTGTAGTTTTTAAAATGAGTGGGGAATAAGTTTTGTATTTTACCCATTATACTCTCGGAAGTGAGTAATCCGTTCATTAATCTTGGATCTAATCTTTCTTTATCTTTTTTAGTTCTGATTCTGAGTAATTTTTCTTTTTAACAATGTGTCTATAATATTGTGGGAAGGGTATTTCGAATTTATATGATTCTTCTTCGGAAATTAATATAAGAATTTGGTTCTTGAAGACATTGTTTGGGACCTCCATGACCGGTATTAAGTTGTGCGAGCAACTTTCTTCGCTATACATTGATGCAGTTGTGATATTTATTTGCGGGTCTATGGGATTTCTCGAAAGAGCATCTGCCACTACGGTTGATGTGCCTGGTTTATAGTGGAGTTCATGATTGTATTCTTCGAGGTAGCTTTTCCATCGTTTGAGTTTACCGTTGTGGTTTTTGTTGTTTAGAGGTACCGTAAAGGTACATGCGTAGGCTATGAAGTGCCCATACTATTGCCAGCATTTATTTTTCGTTAGTGGCATAGTTTTCTTCGGTTTTTGAAACGCACGTGAAACGAAAGTGATTGGGCTCAGGTTTTGTTCCAGAACTCCGGCTATAGTGTCAGTCGGAACTCTTTTTTGAAATCGGGCCATTCTCTCCCCTGAGTAGGTTGGTGAGCGGTTTCGCTATCTTAGCGTAATCGGGAATGAGTCGTCTATAATAACTACCTAACACTAAGAAAGCTCTCAAATCTCTCAATGTCTCAGGCTGTGGGAACTGTGGCATTGCTTTAACTTTTTGCACATTAGTTTTTACTCCATCTGCTGAAATTGTGACTCCTAAGTAAGACTTCAGTACGCGTTGCCGTCTCGCAGTAATTGGTCTGTTTGTTTTTCTACTTCTGTTTTTAAAGGCGGGGTACTGATAGTGTTTACTATATATTGGGGTGTCTGAAGTGGTTCTTATTTCGCCAGTTACCACCGTTGTGTATGTAAGTTTTTCATCAGGTTCAGCAAATAACTCTGCATGCATTTCGGTCATCCTATCCAGCAGCTCATTTTGTTACGCAGACATGTGGTCTGCCCTGACTTTTATGTTGTTAACCGCTTGAGTAGCCGATTGTTTATTTTTATTTTATAATTCCCATCTATTACTAGGACGTGAATGCGTACGTCGATTACAGCGTTAAGCTGTTTGAGGGTATCGTTACCCAATATGCCATGAAAAGTTTTGAGAGTTGGGGAAAGGAAAAACTTGAATGGGACTTGATCAAGTCAAAATAAAGTGAGATGGGTATGGTAGGTGATTTTTGTTTGTCCGCCGACAGAATTTGCGAAAAAGGGTTTCTCATTAAGTTTGGGTTTCGGTACTAAGTTGGCTTGAATCACTAAGCAGAAAATAATATAGAGCATTTATTCAGTACGGCGAATTTTATCATTCGGTACCAGTGCGATTAGATCCACGCAGACAAAGCTAGAGTCACCAAATTTAGTATGAGGATAGCAATTGACATCATAAATAGATCTGTGGCAAAACTTTGGATGCTACGCCCTACCATGCCACCTCCCAGCCCCCCTATCAAAATATTCTACAAAATTTGAGCTAGAGTCACCAAATTTGGTATGAAGATAGCAATTAACATCATAAATAGATCTGAAGCAAAACTTTGGATGCCACGCCCCCCCCCCCCATACCAGCCCCCAGCCCCCCTTCCACCATATTCTACTAACTTTGAGCTAGAGTCACCAAATTCGGTTTGAGGATAGCTTTTGACATGATACATAGACCGCCCCAGCCCCTACCTTTATCAAACTTTGAGCTAGATTCACCAAATTTGGAAGGAAGATAGCTTTTTGGCATCCCCATCTGCACCAGACAATCTTTGAGGCAGCGAACACCCCTGCCGTATACACACACCATTGCAATCAGCTCTCTTTTAATCTGTTCTACTACTGGTATCGAGTATACCGCAGTCGGGAGCGTCCGACTGCAACGTTTCTACTTGTTTCGTTGTGCAGTTTGTGCGTCTCAGGAACGACAAGCCAGAACGTTGTTTTTTTGTTCAGATTCCCTTTGCGTTCAGCGGCCCGTCGTTTTTTTTTTTTTTTTGATATTTTATTTCGACTAGCGCTCATAAGATTGTGTGTGTGTCCCTTTGTGTATACATGTGCCCATATAATTGCATGCGTAGCATTTGCATTGTTATTCATTGACCACCAATCATTTCACAGCCCAAGTCCACAAAACTATTTTTCTTCCCCCATAAATGAGCTTGAGTAAAAAACATAAGATTTTGTCTTCCAAGGCAGTCAAATATCAGTTTTGCTATTGCTGCTTATTCACTCCTTCCCAATATTTACCCTATGACACTTTCCAACAATCCTTGCCATACAGTTACGCAATGATGCGAACAAATTTCGAAAGTGGTACATATGTAAAAGGAAAAATATCAAAAATAACAAAAACCTCGGCAAGCAGGCACAGCAAGAAATATATGTATCAATCGCACTTTCATACAATATGTACATACCAACAACTTTTTACCGTTCTTGCTGGTAACTTGCTGGTTACTTTTGGTTGTTGTACTTTTTGTTGCATTTGGCAACGATGCGCGGCGTATACACAAGCGTACACACATTTAAACTTGCTGTTTGTTGGCAAAGACATATGCGTTGATAGATTTTTGGGTGGCGACACATTGTTGTTGCTGCTTGTAAGAAATACTTTATCTTGCATGGCTTGCTTTGATATGATTCGATCAAAAAAGCTATTGTCTTTCGTTGGTGACGGTTGTGTTTTTGAGTGCTCTCAATAATATATTGTTTTCTTGTGTGTGTTTACGGAGTTTTAATTGGTTTTATTTGGTAAACAATTCTGGCAGTGATCGCAAATATACGTTATATGTATATATTTTTGTGTGCATCAATTGATTGCCGACTTTAATCTCATTTTAACTTGCAATAGAACTTACGCTGCAGTGCTTTGCAATATAGAAATCAAACGCATATTAATACAAACATATATTTGCGTTTGCTTACTCTGTGTACTCTGTGTTGTCGTTCGTACACTAACAACAAACCTCAGTCTTCTCACGTTTTCGTACGCTCGTATCCGACGTACGTGCGGATAAATCTGCTAGTGCGCTCACGCTCTCTCGCTTAAGCGCTCTTCTGATTTTTACCGTTGAAAAGTTTAAGTTTAAACATGCCCGGAGCATATCTTCTTTCAATACCGTCTTCTTATTTCTTAAGTTTTTGCATAAGATAGTTAAACGAGTTTTGACCGTGAACTTTTAATACTGTTGAAGGAAGATAAGCAGCTGGCTGAATGTAATCTAACTTGGAAGCAAGATGCTGCGGCAAAGTTGGAAAACTAATGTAGCATCCGGAAATAGAAAACGAATGACTCCCAAGAGCATTATTAATTTAAAAATCATCTAAGTAAAAAATATAAGGAACTACTACAGAATTAGAAAAATATCCAAGTTCTTTTAAAATAAATCTCCACTAGCAAAATTTTAATATTGCTTTTTGACCGTCGCACAGTGGCGCTTTTTAACTTTTTTCGTTGCAAAAATCATAACTTTTGAACCAAATTAGATAATTGATCAATTTAATAAGCATATGATAGATAAATAATTAACCTTTAAAATGAACGTTTCAAATAAGTTCTACGATTTTTGTGACTATTTATGAGTAAGCAAAGTTGAAATTTGTGGAAAAATCCACATCTTTTAACGAAAAAAATTTTTATTCGTTTTTTTTTTAATTTGTTTTTGTTTAATTTTAATACTCGATACCGAAGATAAAGAGTATATTGGGTTTGTGCAATGTCCGTCATGGTGTCTGTCCGTCTGTCCGTCTGACCGTCTGTCCGTCTGTATGAACGCAACTTGTTTCCACACCCTTCAAGCTAGAGACTTCAAACTTTGCAAATGTCTTTATCTATGGCATGGTTAATTAAAGTGTTAAGATTGGAGCTCTACGATAACTAGGGGGCTGGAAAATCGATAAACTCGATAACGTAAAATCGATAGATCCAGCTTTTTCGCAAGCCCTTACAGCTAGAACTACCAAGATTGGGGAGAAAATAGCTACTATCAATCCCCAAAAAACTGCATCAAAGTTTTGGAGCCCTACCTACCCATTCAGCCCCCCGCAGTTTAAAAACAGAAATGCTTATTTCTTTTACAGTTTTTGAGTTAGAGCCACCAAATTTTGTGCCAAAATAAGTGATTATAGTCCCCAAAAAAATGCATAAAAACTTTGGATGCCACGCCAAGCCATACAGCCCAAGCTGCCCCAAACCGCCCCTATGCTTTACTAAAAACGGGAATGCGTGTATTTTGCAAAGCGTTAAAGCTAGAGTCACCAAATTTGGTAGGAAGATAGCTATTAACGATCTCCAAAAAACTGCAATTTTTGACGCCACGCCCCCCCGTTCCGAGCCCACTGCATTTTGAAATCAACAACGCTTATATTTTCCACATTTTTATACCCTGAACCCATAAAATGGGTAAATCAGGGTATAATGGTTTTGTGCAAAAGTATGTAACAGGCAGAAGGAAGCATCTCCGACCCCATAAAGTATAAATATTCTTGATCAGTATCAATAGCCGAGTCGATATGGCCATGTCCGTCTGTCCGTCTGTCTGTCTGTATAACTTTGAGCTAGAGTCACCAAATTTGGTATGAGGATAGAAATTACCATCATAAATAGATCTGCAGCAAAACTTTGGACGCCACGCCCCCCCCCCCCCCCCAATGACAGCCCCCAGCCCCCTTCCACCATATTCTACTAACTTTGAGCTAGAGTCACCAAATTCGGTTTGAGGATAGCTATTGACATCATAAATAGATCTGCAGCAAAAGTTTAGATGCCACGCGACCCCTTACCACCACCAGCCACCTTTCCCTCAAACTTTACTATTTTTGAGCTAGAGTCACCAATTTTGGTATGAGGATATGACATCATACACAGATCTTCAGCTAAAATTTTGATTCTTGTAAAGAAAAATCTGGTTGTATTCTAGATATAAAATTTGAAATCGTTGGAGAATTTTCTATAAAATAGGTTCATTCAATATTTTATAAGGGCAAAACATTTTTTTCTTTTTGCAAGGCTATATCAGAAAAAGCGCCACTGTGCGTCGTAAAAGAAGAAAAAGCTTGTTTATTATGTAAAGTACTACATAACAGGTCCGGGATTTCAAAAATTGACTTAAATATAAATTCAAGTGGCATTATTTGAACATAAGAGCCCTTAGGTTCTAGAGCTGGATTTCCATTAAGAACTATTTCAGAGATCTCTTTCCAAACTATCATAGAGCATGTATCTTCATATAAATTTAAATCTTTTAACATTTTTAAAAGCCTATGTTCTGTTTGTGTTTCTACAAACTGGTTTTTACAAAACTGAATAAGGCACTTCATATCTTCGCCTGTATTTTATGATTATCTCATTTTGCTCTTCTTCTAACCTTATGCTCGTTACTTGTTTCTGAGTATATCTTAATTTGTAGTTATTAAAATGAGTGGGGAATAAGTTTTGTATTTTACCCATTATACTCTCGGAAGTGAGTAATCCGTTAATTAATCTTGGATCTAATCTTTCTTTATCTTTTTTAGTTCTGATTCTGAGTAATTTTTCTTTTTAACAATGTGTCTATAATATTGTGGGAAGGGTATTTCGAATTTATATGATTCTTCTTCGGAAATTAATATAAGAATTTGGTTCTTGAAGACATTGTTTGGGACCTCCATTACCGGTATTAAGTTGTGCGAGCAACTTTCTTCGCTATACATTGATGCAGTTGTGATATTTATTTGCGGGTCTATGGGATTTCTCGAAAGAGCATCTGCCACTACGGTTGATGTGCCTGGTTTATAGTGGAGTTCATGATTGTATTCTTCGAGGTAGCTTTTCCATCGTTTGAGTTTACCGTTGTGGTTTTTGTTGTTTAGAGGTACATGCGTAGGCTATGAAGTGCCCATACTATTGCCAGCATTTATTTTTCGTTAGTGGCATAGTTTTCTTCGGTTTTTGAAACGCACGTGAAACGAAAGTGATTGGGCTCAGGTTTTGTTCCAGAACTCCGGCTATAGTGTCAGTCGGAACTCTTTTTTGAAATCGGGCCATTCTCTCCCCTGAGTAGGTTGGTGAGCGGTTTCGCTATCTTAGCGTAATCGGGAATGAGTCGTCTATAATAACTACCTAACCCTAAGAAAGCTCTCAAATCTCTCAATGTCTCAGGCTGTGGGAACTGTGGCATTGCTTTAACTTTTTGCACATTAGTTTTTACTCCATCTGCTGAAATTGTGACTCCTAAGAAAGACTTCAGTACGCGTTGCCGTCTCGCAGTAATTGGTCTATTTGTTTTTCTACTTCTGTTTTTAAAGGCGGGGTACTGATAGTGTTTACTATATATTGGGGTGTCTGAAGTGGTTCTTATTTCGCCAGTTACCACCGTTGTGTATGTAAGTTTTTCATCAGGTTCAGCAAATAACTCTGCATGCATTTCGGTCATCCTATCCAGCAGCTCATTTTGTTACGCAGACATGTGGTCTGCCCTGACTTTTATGTTGTTAACCGCTTGAGTAGCCGATTGTTTATTTTTATTTTATAATTCCCATCTATTCCCATGACGTGAATGCGTACGTCGATTACAGCGTTAAGCTGTTTGAGGGTATCGTTACCCAATATGCCATGAAAAGTTTTGAGAGTTGGGGGAAGGAAAAATTTGAATGGGACTTGATCAAGTCAAAATAAAGTGAGATGGGTATGGTAGGTGATTTTTGTTTGTCCGCCGACAGAATTTGCGAAAAAGGGTTTCTCATTAAGTTTGGGTTTCGGTACTAAGTTGGCTTGAATCACTAAGCAGAAAATAATATAGAGCATTTATTCAGTACGGCGAATTTTATCATTCGGTACCAGTGCGATTAGATCCAGGCAGACAAAGCTAGAGTCACCAAATTTAGTATGAGGATAGCAATTGACATCATAAATAGATCTGTGGCAAAACTTTGGATGCTACGCCCTACCATGCCACCTCCCAGCCCCCCTATCAAAATATTCTACAAAATTTGAGCTAGAGTCACCAAATTTGGTATGAAGATAGCAATTAACATCATAAATAGATCTGCAGCAAAACTTTGGATGCCACGCCCCCCCCCCATACCAGCCCCCAGCCCCCCTTCCACCATATTCTACTAACTTTGAGCTAGAGTCACCAAATTCGGTTTGAGGATAGCTTTTGACATGATACATAGACCGCCCCAGCCCCTACCTTTATCAAACTTTGAGCTAGATTCACCAAATTTGGAAGGAAGATAGCTTTTTGGCATCCCCATCTGCACCAGACAATCTTTGAGGCAGCGAACACCCCTGCCGTATACACACACCATTGCAATCAGCTCTCTTTTAATCTGTTCTACTACTGGTATCGAGTATACCGCAGTCGGGAGCGTCCGACTGCAACGTTTCTACTTGTTTCGTTGTGCAGTTTGTGCGTCTCAGGAACGACAAGCCAGAACGTTGTTTTTTTGTTCAGATTCCCTTTGCGTTCAGCGGCCCGTCGTTTTTTTTTTTTTTTTAATATTTTATTTCGACTAGCGCTCATAAGATTGTGTGTGTGTCCCTTTGTGTATACATGTGCCCATATAATTGCATGCGTAGCATTTGCATTGTTATTCATTGACCACCAATCATTTCACAGCCCAAGTCCACAAAACTATTTTTCTTCCCCCATAAATGAGCTTGAGTAAAAAACATAAGATTTTGTCTTCCAAGGCAGTCAAATATCAGTTTTGCTATTGCTGCTTATTCACTCCTTCCCAATATTTACCCTATGACACTTTCCAACAATCCTTGCCATACAGTTACGCAATGATGCGAACAAATTTCGAAAGTGGTACATATGTAAAAGGAAAAATATCAAAAATAACAAAAACCTCGGCAAGCAGGCACAGCAAGAAATATATGTATCAATCGCACTTTCATACAATATGTACATACCAACAACTTTTTACCGTTCTTGCTGGTAACTTGCTGGTTACTTTTGGTTGTTGTACTTTTTGTTGCATTTTGGCAACGATGCGCGGCGTATACACAAGCGTACACACATTTAAACTTGCTGTTTGTTGGCAAAGACATATGCGTTGATAGATTTTTGGGTGGCGACACATTGTTGTTGCTGCTTGCAAGAAATACTTTATCTTGCATGGCTTGCTTTGATATGATTCGATCAAAAAAGCTATTGTCTTTCGTTGGTGACGGTTGTGTTTTTGAGTGCTCTCAATAATATATTGTTTTCTTGTGTGTGTTTACGGAGTTTTAATTGGTTTTATTTGGTAAACAATTCTGGCAGTGATCGAAAATATACGTTATATGTATATATTTTTGTGTGCATCAATTGATTGCCGACTTTAATCTCATTTTAACTTGCAATAGAACTTACGCTGCAGTGCTTTGCAATATAGAAATCAAACGCATATTAATACAAACATATATTTGCGTTTGCTTACTCTGTGTACTCTGTGTTGTCGTTCGTACACTAACAACAAACCTCAGTCTTCTCACGTTTTCGTACGCTCGTATCCGACGTACGTGCGGATAAATCTGCTAGTGCGCTCACGCTCTCTCGCTTAAGCGCTCTTCTGATTTTTACCGTTGAAAAGTTTAAGTTTAAACATGCCCGGAGCATATCTTCTTTCAAGCTATATGTTCCGCCCGAACTTTTCACTCGTGGTAAAGGAGTATGTTAATCGGCGAAACAATGTTAATAATGGTATAAGAATCAGTAGTGCACCACCTGTTATCTATCCTGTTGCCTCAACTTCGACGGCAAAAAACTAATAAAAGTAGTTAGCTTGGCCTATCAAAATGTTCGAGGCCTTAACACTAAACTTTCTGAACTTTATGTAAACAGCTTGTCCTTTGATTCACAGATAGTTGCATTCACAGAAACCTTGTTAAAACCTTATATATCTGATAATTCCGTTTTCCCTAATAAGTATAACTTGTACAGATGCGATCGCACCAACCGCAAGGGGGGCGGTGTTCTCATAGCTGTTGACTCTTGTATTTCCTCTGAACAGATTCATTTCCACGATCATCCAGGTATAGAGTTTCTTTGTGTTAAAATATTATGTAGCGGCCGCTCATTGTATATTACTTGCTCATATATTCCTCCCAATTCTGATAATAACATTTACATATCCCATCTAAATGCCCTGCAACTTGTTGCGTCGTTGTTGACGGATATTGATCAACTTATATTGGTTGGTGATTTTAATTTGCCACATGTTGTATGGTCTGTGAATGACACAGCTTCGGCGCAATTACCGGCCACTTCTGATGATTTTATCGAGGGCCTTTTAGAGTTAGGCCTATCACAAGTTAACAGGGTGCATAACAGTAGTAATAAAATGTTAGATTTGATATTCGTTTCTGATTATTATTGTAGTAATGTTAGTAGAGTATCCCCTCTAGTGCTTCCTGAAGATACCTACCATCCAACCTTAGAACTTTTCTTCGAACTTCTTAACCTTAGACCAGCATCTAACAATTCTTTAAAGACCCGATGTTTTCGTAAAACTAACTTTAAAAAATTGAATGATCTTCTTCAACACACTTATTGGTCTCACCTTTATTCTTGTAGTGATATGGAAACTGACATCACCATTTTTTACAGGACCTTGAATTCGCATTTGGATTTCTGTGTTCCCCTCACTGTTCCTTCAAGTGAAAATAAACCACCTTGGTTTACGAGGGAACTATCAAAATTAAAAAACCTGAAAACAAGATCCTATAAAAAATCTGGAAATACTATAGATTTATCATCGTATATAATTGCAAAGTCAAATTTTATTTCTGTAAACACTTTTTATTACAACTATTATCTCAATCGTTGCAGATCAAACTTTTCCCGTGATCCAAAACAGTTTTATGAATTTGTTAACTCAAAACGTAAATCTTCTTGCTTGCCATCCTTGGTTTACCTTGATAATACAAAAGCAAATTCCGATCAGGCAGTGGCCAATCTATTTGCTGAGTATTTTCAATCGGTATACTCATCGAGTTCATATAGTTGCAATAATTCCTATCCTTTTTAAGTCCAAGCATCAAACTGCATTTATGTCCCCGTTATAGCTGAGTGTACACTACTAGGCGACCTTAACTCTATCAAACCCGGCTTCTTACCCGGTCCAGATGGAGTGCCAGGTTGTATACTTAGATACTGTGCGGATTCACTTTTTAAACCTTTACATAAATTATTTAACTTATCGGTTGACTCAGCTGTGTTTCCTGGTATATGGAAGGAATCTTTTTTTATTCCACTTCATAAAAATTTTTCTAAGTGTAACGTTTAAAACTATAGGGGTATATCCAAGTTGTCTGCCATTAAGAAAGTCTTTGAAAAAATTATATGCTCTCAATTGCAGCACTTATGTTGTTCAATTTTATCCTCTTATCAACACGGTTTTGTTAGGCGAAGATCTACTACCACTAACCTTCTTGAGTTCACCTCAATTGTTATCAAAGGGTTTCAGGACAAAATCCAAACTGACGTCGTTTACACAGATTTTAGTAAGGCATTTGATTCTGAAAATCATTCTTTGCTGCTCAAAAAGTTAAATATTTTTGGATTTCCAGCGAAACTCTTGTAGTGGCTTTCTGAGTACTTGTGTGGCCGAACACAAAAAGTAGTTTTTAAATCTTCTGTATCCAAATCTATTTTTGTTACCTCTGGTGTCCCTCAGGGGAATCACCTAGGACCATTGCTATTTAATCTCTTTATTAACGATCTTCCTGCTGTTGTTACTAATTCTCGTGTATTTATGTTTGCTGATGATGTAAAGCTATGTTTCAGCTATAATGATGATTCTCTTTGTAACTAACTACAGTCGGACTTGGGAGCACTGTCGGCTCGGTGCCGTTATAACTTACTGTTCAATATGTAAAATCATGACTTTTTGTAGAGGTACCCCTCATGCTGCTCACTACGTTTTTGATGCTTCACCACTTTTCCACGTTTTTGAAATTAAAAATTTTGGCATCATTCTTGACAGCAAATTAAAATTTGATTCTCACATATCGTCGATGGTCAATAAGGCCATAAATGTACTTGGCTTCATCAAGCGGTGGTCAAAAGAGTTAGAGGATCCCTACACCACTAAAACGCTATATACATCCCTTGTACGTCCCATCCTGGAGTATGGATCTTGTGTGTGGTCCCCGCAATACGGGATTCACCAGGATAGAATTGAGTCTGTGCAGAGGAAATTTCTTCTGTTTGCGCTCAGATGTTTTAACTGGGTTCCTGGAATAGACCTACCCCCCTATTTAAGTAGACTTCTTTTTAATCTTCCTTCCCTGTTGAACCGTAGAATTAAGCATGGTATAGTATTTGTCACTAATCTACTTAATGGTGAAATCGACTCATCAGTTCTTCTAGGTCGAATAAAATTAAATGTTCCCATTAGATCCACACGTAACTTTTTACCCCTTAGCCTCGATCGTTGCTCAAGCAACTATTTAATTCATGAACCATTTCGTGTATTATGTTCTGAATATAACAAGCTTTATTCTCTTGTCTCTCTGGAGACCTCGACTCCAGTACTAAAACGATCTATCCTTTCTGCCTTATCTAATCGTAGCCACTAATCACTAATCTACCAATGGTCTGATTGGGTTTTTCTGGGTTTTTCCCAATCGACGCAACAAATGTTGGGCCACTTATTTTCTTGTTGAATTTCCCAGAGCTTTAACGTGAACTTTATATTTATTTCAACCTTAATTTACTTTCAGAGCTACACATAATTTTAAATTTTACTTTAAACTTAATTATTTTTATTATAATTATTTTAAATTAATTTTATTTTCATGTCAGCTGCTCATAGCTGACAATAAATAAATATAAGACATTTAATATGCAATCATCACATCAGTTCAGTGTTGCCAATTTGTCCTTTTTGCGGACAGATCTGTCCGTTTTTGAATTGCGATTGCCGGAAAATTTTTAAAACGTCCCCTGTCCGGAAAAATAGCCTTTTTTATTTTACTTCATCCTTTTTAAGTTGTTCTAAATAGAAATTGAATTTGAAGAACACGTTAAAAGGGATTTGTACTTTGGCTTCGAGTTTGAGTCAAACTTAAAAAAAAAAACAAAAATAAGATTAATAATGAAACTGAGCTCAGTATCCGCCAGTATTGCACTGACTTTGTTATTCAACTCATTTTGCAGTTAAAACAAAGGTATGATTTTTGTTTTTTTTTACATTTTAAATTCTAATCAAATTTATTTATTTTTAGATTGCCCAACAACTACCAAATATTACAAAATATTGATTTATTTTCAATTGAGAATGTTTTACGTGCAGATAAAAAGCCAATAATTTCAATATTGGAGCTGTTTTCAAGCCAGAACTTAGATATTGAAAAGATAACAGCACAGTACAAAACAATAAATCTTGTCCAATGGACAAATCAAGAAAATATTGTCTCGTTTTGGGGAGAAGTTAACGGCCATACGGATTCAGCTGGAAACAGATCCTTTTCCGATTTAGCTTCATTCGTAATCACTTTGTTGTCGTTACCTTGGTCAAATGCCGAGGTCGAGAGAGTTTTTAGCCAAGTTAACTTGGTTAAAAACAAATTAAGAAACAGACTTCACATGGAAACATTAAATTCGATTTTGGCAATTAGGTTGGTTTTTACTAGATACAATAACATGCATATATAAATTATTTAAATATTTTTCTTTCTTTAAGGTACGGATTACGTCGAAACGGGGCGTGCTGCCATGATTACCAAGTTCCGGATAGCGTCGTTCGCTTAATTGGAACTAATAATGTGTATGCCGATGACAACGATGAAGAAAGAGAGAGTCTAGATGAAATCTTAGACGTTTTGAATGAAAAATAATTAAATATATATACAAAAAAAAAATTTTTTGTCCGGTTTTTTGTCCTTTTTAAAAAAAGTTGTCCATTTTTTGTCCTTTTTACTTGGTCCAACTGTCCTTTATTTTTGGAGAGGAGCTGGCATTGTAATTGTAATTGTGTATGTGAATTAATAAAACGTTTGGTTGTTTAATATAAAAAAAACACGTTTATTCTTATTAAGTGCTGGATTTGAACTAACTTATGACAATTCTAAATTATGCTAAAGACCGCTTGTTGAATATCGCTGCTGCAGTTGTCGCCGCTGCTGCTGCCGTCGCTGCTGCCACCTCTGCTGTTGTCTTGTAGCTTTGGGTGTCGAGTATCCAGGTTCGTTCCCTCGGTGGTGCCCGTTGTATAACGCGCTGGCCGTTGGTCCCATGCAGGTGCATGCTGGAATGTGCGGATGCAGCGCACGTGGCGGATGTGTTCCACGCGCTGTTGTCGTGATTATGATTTTGTGGCAAGTGCATTTTAGGTGCACTTGCGCTGGCGTAACTGAGCGGCTGTGGTAAGAACTGTCGTTAACTCCTTCCCCTTTAAACGCAGACGTCCTCGGATGCAATGTAGAAGCGTTTTTGTTTTTGTTGTCTGCTGAGCTTGTTTCTTTTATCTTTATCTCTGGGTCGTCTGATGGGTTTTTGGCTAATATTTTGCTCCATATCCATACTGCGATTGCAACCAGTATCGTCAACAGGACTCCGGAGAGTGACAGGCTTAGGGTTGTTGTTCTAAAATTTGCCGTTCTTAACATCTCCAGTCTTCTCGTGTTGTTGATGTTTATTTCCTTGAGCATTTGTAGAGACAGCACTTCGTTGGTCTTAGTGTTTTCTGCCAACATCTGGAAGAGAGGGGGAGTAGCTTCCGCGTATACCGATTCCTTTGCCTCGTATTCGTCTTCGGCGATTTGTATTGTTGAATTTAGAAATTTTATTAGGTAGGTCCCTTGTAGTTCCATTTCGTCCTAGTCTATTCGGATCTTTCCCTCGTAGTCATTTAGAAGTAGCGTACCGGCAAGGATTTCCCCGTGATCTGGGATGTGTTCACTATTTATAGTTTTACAAAATGGTTTTCGGTTTTGTAAAAGTGGGGCTATACAGGTGAGTAGTAGGGAACTGCCGGTTCTGGCTCAGATAAGGATCTTATGATTTATTACTTTTTTCAATTAGCGTGACCCTTTTTTGACAGGTAGCAAGATAAGAACCCACTTTTTTCAATTAGCGTGACCCTTTTTTTCCATTAGCGTGATCCTTTTTTGACAGTTAGCAAGATAAGAACCCAGGATGTCCAGGATCAACACCTAGAAGTAGGTCAAGATCAAAGGTCAAGTACATTAGTCAGCCTCCTTGCTAAAGATAACACCATCCGAGCGAATCAATGAACAAAGGAGAATAGGATAGAGAAGTCATATCTGCGCCTGTTTAATGTGCGTGCGCACACACATATTAGATAGGAGTCAAGTGTGCGCCGGTTTTACGGCGCTGCTTGCACTCCTGCAGGCAGATCATAAACATTGTTATGGTCAACTGCAATACCAAAAACAACAGCAACATCCATATGAGTCATAGCGAAAGTGATAGAGACGTCAAGTGGGCGCCTGTTTAATGTGCGTGCGCACATTTTATGGCTAGCAAGTATTAGATAGGAGTCAAGTGTGCGCCTGTTTAACGGCTCTGCTTTGCACTCCTGCAGGCAGATCATAAACAAGGACAAGTAAAATCATAGAGCCGCTCGCATTGTTATGGTCAACTGCAATACCAAAAACAACAGCAACATCCATGTGAGTCATAGCGAAAGCGATAGAGACGTGTAGTGGGCGCCTGTTTAATGTGCGTGCGCACATTTTTTTGGCTAGCAAGTTATAGATAGGAATCAAGTGTGCGCCGGTTTGACGGCGCTGCTTTGCACTCCTGCAGGCAGATCATAAACAAGGACAAGTAAAATCATAGAGCCGCTCGCATTGTTATGGTCAACTGCAATACCAAAAACAACAGCAACATCCATGCGAGTCAAAGCGAAAGTGATTGAGGGGGAAAGTGATAGCGGGGGAAAGTGATACTGCTTATATTAAAACACGGACGTCTATGAAATGCAGGTGGGATGTTAATTGATTGGTCCCCTATAATGATGAATCCTCCGAGCCAATCCTATAGGCTTGTCATTTAAAATGTTTAGCGTTCTCTCTTTTTTTCGTACAAGCACTCAACTTTTTTGGTGCGTACGTTTCTAACCTTTGCTTATTTATATCTGTTTTGATTATTGGTCAACTGCTAGGAAAATCTTATGTACTGGCTTGGCTTCAAAATCAATAAAAGAGCTAGTTTGGTTGAATTAAAAATCACTTGCTCAGAAAATTCATATGTGTAACTTCTAGTTTTGGTTCAGGAACCTGAAGGAAAACGATTTGCAGCACAGCCTGCCTAAACGCTCTAGCCGAGTGTTATGCAAACACTTCCGCCACCCATAACAACATTCTTTCCGGTAACCCAGCCTACCTCAACACCATCGCCACCACCTCCACCATCTCAACTACGGCCACCACCCCTACCACCTCCACCAAGACACCCATCGTCATCATCTCCCATTCTACGTGGTGTAGAACATGTAAGATTTTTGTACTTTTTTCAAAGAGGAATGGACATTTAAGATCCAATACCCACAAAATGCGTGTTTTTATACCTGTGAATAGTGCTGTTAAGCAGATTTCAGGTGGGTTTAACAACCGCATTCTCACGTTATCGTTTGATAACAGGCGTGAGGAAATTCTCGATCCTTAAGAATTCCTCACTAGTGCCTCATCAAATCTAATTCCAATTATAGCCAACGTTTTATCTTTACACACATCGTGTAAGATAAACTTTGAGCTATTTGCGGAATACATTAAATTCCACCAAGATGAAATGGTGATGCAAATAAAATCACACCAAACGCCTATGTGCGTTCTAACGTCCGGATGTAGGATGGAAGAGGTGTATAATCTACATGCTGAACTCATTCAGCAAAAAATGGATGAGTTTCAGGAAAGGGACAGCGGATGGACAATGACACAGATTATTAGATTGAAATGTAATCTAAATAAATACACTGCATTAAAAGTTTCAAATTATATTTAAAATCCAAAGATGTTGAGGGCTAAAAAGGCGCTTGTGAATGTGAGAAACCAGGATGAATTTTGTTTTAAATGGGCTTTATTAGCAGCTTTTCAAAAAAAACAAATAAGGAAATATGTATGAATTACAACATCAGTATAAATAGCTCAAGAATCTATGTAAGTGAGAAACTTACATTAGATTTTGAGGAGTTGGAGTTTCCGCTTCCGCTAAAACAAATTAAAGTGTTCGAAAGACGAAACTCCAATATCAGCATCAACGTTTTTGGATTTGATGAGGAAAAAGGAAAAGTGGTTGGCCCACTCTATTTAACAGAGGATGAACGGAAAAACCATATCAGCTTATTGCTTTTGGAGAGTGATGGACGAGCGCATTTTGTTTGGATGAAGAGTTTATCAAGGTAAGATTCATCACTAAATATCTATTTCATTTCAATTTGCAGTACTAATAAATTTTCTTTTACTTTCATACTTTCAGACTGGTTAGCTCACAGGTAACCGCAAATAGCCATCATCTGTATTTCTGCAACACCTGCCTCAACTTCTCGCACAACGAGAAGTCGTCTATGGAGCACCGGAGCAACTGCGGCAAGATGTTTTCATCGCTACCAACTTTAGACAAAGCAAGTCTTAAATTTAAGAATTTCAATCGTAGTTTAGACGTACCCTTTGTAGTGTATGCAGACTTCGAATGCATACTAAGCCCCCTCAACTCGAAAGTGAGCGAGAATGTTACAGCTACATCTTTGCATGTACCTATAGCATTCTCGTACTATATAAAGTGCTCCTTTGACCCATCATTAGATAAATTTGTATTAGAGACAGGAAATGATGCAGGTACTAAATTTGTTACATCTCTCATTAGAGATGTAACTGAAATTTATACCTCTTACCTTTCAAATGTTAAACCTATAACAATGAGTACAGAAGAGGAAACCAGTTTTCGTAATGCAGTTAATTGTCACATCTGCAAGAAAATTCTGGGGCCCAACCGAGTACGGGATCATTGTTATTTAACGGGACAGTACAGGGGTCCAGCCCATAATGTTTGCAATATTAATTTTTAAATTGCACCTTTTGTTCCCGTATTCTTTCACAACTTTTCACGGTATGACTCTCATCTTTTCGTAAAGGAACTTAACAAAGTGGAGGGTGATATTAAAGTACTCCCACCTAATAAGGAGTTGTACATATCACTCTCCAAATTTACATACATAGCATCTCATGATAAGAATTTAGAAATTCGATTTTTAGACACATTTCGCTTTATGGCAACCAGCTTAGATGCTTTAAGTAGTAATTTGAGTACGGAATCTTTTGAGAATGTAAGACGGTTTTATCCCTGCGAGGAGGAGCTTAATTTATTGCGTAGAAAGGGAGTTTTTCCATACGAGTTTTTAGATTCAGAAAGCCGACTGGCCGAAACCTTTCTGCCTCCGAGGGGGGAGTTCTTTATTAGCTTATCTAATAAAGAATGCTCGCTTGAGGACTATTAACTTGCGCAACATGTATGGAAAGTTTTCAAATGCCAGTCATTAAATGAATATATGGAGCTTTATCTCAAAACAGATGTTCTTTTATTGACCGATGTTTTTCAAAATTTTCGCGCAATATGTAAGAAAATTTATTCTCTAGATCCTGCGCATTATTATACCACACCCGGTCTATCGTGGGATGCTATGCTTAAGACCACCGAAATAAAATTAGATCTTCTTACTGATATAGATATTGTTGCGTGATAGAGTTTGAATTTAACATTTAAGCGCTAAGAAATATTATATTGTTAAGGCCTGTACGCAGAAGGCCCGTACAGCGTACGGACCGTAATACACAAACTTTACTGACAGTAACGACAAGTGTTGAAAAATTCACATATTGTGGCGGTTGGTCGAATCGGAAAGCAACTGTGTTTCGTTGCTTGTTTACATTCGAATTGTACGCCGCCAAATCCCAATTACATATTTTTGGGGCACTAAGGGCACTGCCGCCAGCACTCCCACTTTTGGCCCGTAAAGCGCTATGTTTGAGCTTATATCTGTAGCTATCGCGCAGACCTACCCATGCCATCTTGCATTCACGTACTGCAATGAAAATACGAATATATTTTTAATATTGTTGATTATTATGATCAATATACTTGCCATCTTTTCCCAATTCGGCGCCAATTTCATCCCAAGCGCTTTTCACGAAAATATTATTTGAGTGCGACTTGTTTGTCAGATCCCAGAGGACTGGCCGACACTCCATTGCCTTAATTAGCGCAATTTTGTCGCTCTCTTCCTCGAAATTAACGAAATGGCTCTTCCGTGTTAACATTGTTTTGCACTTTTAGCTTCCATAAATAGGTGCAGACAGCTATTTACGGAAGCAATAACATATTAACATTTTCATTGTTCAACACTGCCTTACGGCCCGTAACTAACAGTGCTGCGGACTGCGTTATGTTATTACGGGCCGTACGCTGTACGAGACCATTTTTTTTATATGAAGTTTTTCAGTCCGTACGCTGTACGGGCCTTCTGCGTACAGGTCTTTAAGAAATACCATTTGAGTTTGGAATATCGAAGTATCGATAAGATTAAGTTAGTCTTGTGAAGCACCTAAGGTTTCTATCGTGAATGGTCAGTCACAATGAAGAAAGCGACGCGATCAGACGCAAACACGAAAAAATACATTTTTTATTTACGTATTTTGACTGCATTAATTTACATTATGTTACATTTGCTATTCACTTTACTTTTATGTAAACAATCTCGGTTTATTGCATCATGGGCTTATAGTATAAAATAAGAAGTTTGAGAATAAATACGTAATATTCTATTTTTGTGTTTTACACCGACGGAAAGAAGTTGCAACAGATATGTATCGGTTTATTCAGTATGATATTAGGGGTGGTTTGGTGCAGTGCTCTAAACGGTACTCAAAAGCCAACCACATGTATATGGATGCGTATGACGCAAACAAACCATTCGAATATTTAATGTATCTAGATGCAAATAATTTATATGGTTGGGCAATGTCTCAGAGTCTGCCATACACTGGTTTTCAATGGATGAGTGAGACTGAGATCGCAGCATTAAATGTTGCTCAAATAGAGGAAAATTCTGAGTATGGATACATATTAGAAGTAGACCTTAAATATCCCGATGCACTACATGACTATCATAATGATCTACCCTTTTGTCCTCTAAATCAAAAGCCTACACCACAAGCAAAGGTTTGTAAACTTGTTGCTGATCTTAGGTCAAAAACAAAATACCCTATCCATTACAAAAACCTTCAACAGTGCTTACATAATGGTTTAATATTATCAAAAATACATAGAGTTTAAAAATTTAAACATGCTCCTTGGCTTAAAAAATATATTGATCTAAACACTTCCCATAGAACATTAGCGAAAAACAAGTTTGAAAAAGATTTTTTTAAATTGCTTAATAACGCAGTCTATGGGAAAACAATGGAGAACGTTGAAAAACGTAAAGATGTTAAGATTGTCACTTCGTGGGAATCAACAAATTGCAATCGATTAGGGGCACGTTCGCTTATTGCTAAGGTTAGTTTTCATAGCTCTGCGCAATTTTCTGAAGATATGTATGCTATTCAAATGAAGCGTCTCCATAATGTTTATGACAAACCAATATATTTAGGGTTTACAGTTTTAGAACTTTCCGAAAGGCAGATGTATGATTTTCATAATGACTATATGAAACCTAAATTTCAAGAAAAAGTCACCTTGAATTATATGGATACAGACTCCTTCATATATTCAATACAGACTAAAGATTTTTATTCAGATATTGCTGAAGATGTAGAAATGAGGTTTGATACGTCCGAATACCCTGAGGAGTTAGCAAAGTTATATAGGATTAAAAGGTGTAATAAAATGGTTTTGGGTATGATGAAGGATGAGAACTGTGGTAAACGAATACTAGAGTTTGTTGGTCTCAGAGCGAAAATGTATTAATTGTCTCTTGAGAGGGGTAGATGTATTAAAAAATCTAAGGGTGTTAAGAAGTCTGCATTAGATAAGCTAACTATAAATAGGTATAAAGAATGCCTATTTGATAAAAAGATATTCAAAGATGAAATGATGTTGTTTAGATCTAAAATCCACAACTTGTATACACATAAGATAGAAAAAACTACTTTAAGCTCAAATGATGACAAACGAAAAATAAGGTCTGACGGTATAAATACCTATGCCTGGGGTCATCATAAAATTGGTTCCCAAATAACTTTATAGCTTTATAAACTGTAAAATAGAAAGAAAAACAAAAAGAAAAAATAAAATACAATAAAAACAAAACAAAAAAATTTTTTTTTTTGAGAAAATCTATCTAAAACAAAAAGAAAATTCTGAAAATAAATAATAATAAGGTATATGTAAAAATGTGTAAGCAAAAATAATAAGGTATATAATAACAAATAAATTAACATAAATCCACTATTTAGTTTTAAATTGTATTCTTTATTTAAAAAATAAAAAAATAAAAAATGTATATACATTAAATTTTTTAGAAAAATGTACCTAGGACAAAAAGAAATAATTCTGTAAAAAAAAAATATATATAATATTTGAAAACCCTGAAATTAAAAACCTGAAATAAAAAAAAAAAACACATCTAAATAAAAATAATAACAACCATAAAAAAATTTGTTTGTTTATTCTTTTTTATTAAATTATTAAATTTTATTTGTATTTAAAAATATAGTTAAAATAAATTATCTATTTCTCCAAGTATTTCGTCGAGGTCGTATCATTTAAGAAGTCGTGCAACGGTTCCGGAGTACATAACCGAAACGATGTATCGAAAACCGATTCATCTCGGCTATTGGCTCTGTTTGCTTCATGTAGCCTCCGGACAACGGGGGCAGTTCTCCTCATGATTGGGGGAGGTGAAGACAACCTCAGACCCAATTGTCCAGTGTGCTGAATTTCCTGCGGTGTCTCCTCGTGTTGACCATACCCAGTGGGTCATATACGCGGAGTGGTGGCGGCATCTCCTGCCCGTTATCTCCGACGAGTTCCACCGACGGCTTCTTTATCACCCAACCAGCTAGGGTGTTTGTTTGGGTATTTTTGCTTTTCGAACTCATGATGCTGCTGTTGCTGCTCTTCGATTTTGAATGTCTTAGTTGCGAACGTGCACGTTTTTTATATCCATCAGCATCGAGAAGTGGCCAGTTGAGAGCACGCACAATACAGGTAAAAAATGAAAAATATGTCATCCACATCCTTAAAAATAAAAGGAAAGTGCCACCAATGGAGTGATGCGATACCTGTATGTTTACAGAACATCATTCTTATTTATCCAAGAGTTGTGCACCCTAACTATTTAACTAGCACCCTAACTATTTAACTAGCACCCTACTGTTTCGCCACTCTAATATTTTTTCAACGAGGTAAGTGTTCTCGCTAGTTCCTCTTTATAACAACCACATTTCACTTCGTTGTCCTGATACTCTGTTAGTATTTATGTAGTAGGGTATGTATTTTGTATTTTTTTAATTTGAAAAATTTCACTTGTCCAGTTTGGTGTATATCCTTTCTTAAATAAATGTTTGTGTTTACTTATACGCACATAATCATTTACTTTGAATTTGCTGCCACTAAAGATTTTTAAATGACTATAGGCAGTATTTTTTCATTTGAGGAATTTACTTCTATAGGGGGCGGTTTCTCAATGTCCAGTTAAAGTGTCAATTAGTTAATCTCGGCATAACTTTAATGCTCGTGCTAAATCAGTTTGGTTTTCTCGATGCAAAGTTAACCTTATTCGTTCAGATACTATCGCTCTAATGGTGCTGCCAACTAATTACGAGGAAATCAGCTGTTTGGTGTGGTATTTGTTTTGTTTTGTGACTGCCAAATTCGAAACAAATGCTTAAAACATTAATTTTATTGAGCGCGGCTTAAATATATAAGCGCCAACGTAAGAAAAACGTTTCGGTTGCTGAGAAGCATGCAGTTAATGTTCTTGTGAAGTCAAACCAAAATATTTTGTATAATATTAAAACATATACAATGCAAGTGTCGGCTTGAATCAGGTAATTGCCTAATGATGGTTCTAGCGATATTTATATCGGCCCTTTAACGAATGATAAATGTTATAGGCTATTCACACTAGGGCACATATCGGGGAACGATGAGAAGATGTGAAATTGTGTTCACATTGCAACATTTAAAATTTAACATCTTGCATCTTCTTCATCATTTGTAAAATAGACTCTTATTTCACCACGTATTTTTTTTCGTTACAAAATATAACAAAAGAATGGATAAAAGAAATTTAGAGATAATATCTATAGTTGCTCAGCAACAGGGAATGATTGTTGATCTTGCTGACTATTTAAATAAACCATAGGAAGACGAGGATTTCGAAGATGAGCAACTTTATGCACTTGTTGCAATGCCTCGGAGGATTTGGGCGCATGTAAGTGAAAATGAAAATTAATAAATACTAGGTAAATAATCAAAAAACTTTTAGATGCGGTTTGGTGAGTTTTGGGAAAAGGATATTCCCAAAAATAATGAAGCCTTTTTTACAGAAAGTTTTCGGATGGAGAAGGCGTCATTTTCGTTACAGGTGCAGAGGTTGGGAGTTTTAAGAAGGAAAAACACGTACGCAATAGAGTACGAAAACTCATAGCCATCGCACTGTACGCCTTGGGGAGTGCAGCCGAGTATCGGACTGTGGCACGGCTGTTTGGTGTTTCGCCAAATAGTGTATGCAATATTCTGCACGAGTTTTGTCCAGCAGTTGCTGTAGAACTTGGCGAAGATTATCTGCCAGAAAAGTTTTTAACAGAATGTATGGTGGATGAATGAGTCGCAGGGTTTGGAACCCTTGGATTTCCACAGTGCATTGGAGCAATTGGTAATCAAAGTTGTTAAGTAGTCAATGTTGTTTTTAACAATATTTTTTATTATTAAGATGGATGTCATATAGAGGTCGTAAATCATCAATACACTCTGCCCACAAGTCCAGCAGGAGTGCTTTCTTTTCGGGCGACCATATTGTTCGATTTGCTGTATATTTTCTTTCTAAATTCGAAAATATTATGAAAATAACATAAATAATTTGCATTTTAGTTACCGTTGTCGTTGCCCGCAATGATTTATTAGTCATTCATTTGCGTAGACATTGTTTACATTTTGGTTGTGAATGACAATTTTTTAGTGGTGGAATCAAAAATATCGAAACTAACTAAATAAAAACACTTGGATTAGGAACATTTCCAGAAGATGTTGGAATATTTTGAGAAAACTTGGAACGGGTACTTCATACGTAACATCTTTGATGTAAAATGTTAAATGTTAAATGTGCCCTAGTGTGAATTGGGTATAAGCCGGCACTCACGCATCGGTTAAGTTTATAGCACGCTAAGCCCTAAACGAACATTGAGAAACTCAATTTTGACTAAACTTGGGATAGTTACGCTAAGCGGACATTGAGAAATCGGCCCTAGGTGACATCTTAATTGTTCTTTGATAATGATTATTGTACTCTTAAATCAACTGCTTATACATTTCGATCCAATTATATGTTCCATTGAAGCTGAACTCTTTCCACATCATCTCCTTTAAATTTCTGTTAAAACGCTCAACAATTGATGCTTTAAGAACACTAAAGCTTGAGTAATGACTGATGTTATATTTTTTACACAGCTTCGTAAAATCAGTATTAAACAAGTAGAAACGTTGCAGTCGGACGCACCCGACTGCGGTATACTCGATACCAGTAGTAAAACAGATTAAAAGAGAGCTGATTGCAATGGTGTGCGGATACGGCAGGGGTGTACGCTGCCTCAAAGATTGTCTGGTACAGATGGGGATGCCAAAAAGCTATCTTCCTTCCAAATTTGGTGACTCTAGCTCAAAGTTTGTTAAAGGTAGGGGCTGGGGGCGTGGCATCAAAATTTTTGTTGAAGATCTATTTATGATGTCAATAGCTATCCTCATACCAAATTTGGTGACTCTAGCTCAAAAATAGTCAAATTTTTGGGAAGGGGGGATGGGGTTGGTAAGGGTGGGCGTAGCGTCCAAAGTTTTGCTGCAGATCTATTTATGATGTAAATTGCTATCCTCATACCAAATTTGGTGACTCTAGCTCAAAGTTAGTAGAATATTGTGGAAGGGGGGCTGGGGGCGGTATGGGTGGGGGCGCCATCCAAAATTTTTGGGTTTCTTCACTTCCAATCTTGGCACCAAATTTGGCGGCTCTAGCTCAAAAGCTGTGGAAAATATAGGCACTTTTGATTTCAAAATGCAGTGGGCTAGGGATTTTTGATGCAGTTTTTTGGGGATCGTTAACAGCTATCTTCCCACCAAATTTGGTGACTCTAGCTTTAACTCTTTGGAAAATACACGCATTCCCGTTTTTAGTGAAGCATTGGGGCGGTTTGGGGCAGCTTGGGCAGTATGGATTGGCGTGGCATCCAAAGTAGAAGATATGGGAATTTTTGGTGTTCAACTGCGGTGGGCTGGGGGCGGATAGGGCAGTATAGATGGGCGTGGCATCCAAAGTTTTTATGCATTTTTTTGGAGGTTGTAATCACCTATCTTGGCACAAAATTTGGTGGTTCTCGCTTAAAAACTGTAATAGATATAAGCATTTCTGTTTTTTAGCTGCGAGGGGGCTGGGGGCGGAATGGGTGGGTGGGGCCCCAAAACTTTGATGCAGTTTTTGGGGGGCCGTTTCCAGTTATCTACCTACCAAATTTTGAGACTCTAGCTCAAACACTTTGGAAGATACACGCACTACCGTTTTTAGCGAAGCGTTGGGGTGGTTGAGGGCGGATAGGGCAGTATAGCTGGGCGTGGCATCCAAAGTTTTTATGAATTTGATTGGGGATCGTTAACACCTATCTTGGAACCAAATTTGATGGCTCTAGCTCAAAAACTGTAGAAGATATGGGCATTATTGGGGTTAAACTGCGGGGGGCTGGGGGCGGTATGGGTGGGCGTGGCTCCAAAATTTTTGATGCAGTTTTTTGGGGGTTGGTAGTAGCTATTTTCTCCCCAAATTTGGTAGTTCTAGCTGTAAGGGCTTGCGAAATAGCTGCATCTATCGATTTGATGTTATCGAGTTTATCGATTTGCCAGCCCCCTAGTTATCGTAGAGCTCCAATCTTGACACTTTAATTTACTATGCCATAGATAAAGAGATTTGCAAGGTTTGAAGTCTCTAACTTGAAGGGTGTGGAAAAAAGTTGCGAACATACGGACGGACAGACACCATGACGGACATTGCACAAACCCAATATACTCTTTACCTTCGGTATCGAGTATAAAAATTCTTTTCCGTCATCCGTTTGTAAATTCTTAGGAATTCTCTTCCCTTTTAAAACACTCGCGAACGCTTTTGTAACTTCTTTTCCAGATTTTGTTTTTAATGCTACTCCCCACGCATACTTGATAAAGGTGTCAATAATTGTTAATAGAAATCGACATCCCTTATTAGACGAGGAGTACTTTCCCATTTCCACTAAGTCTGCCTGCCAATGATCATCGATCCCCTTCATTACAACTCTCCTGCGATTAAACCTTTTACGTGCAGGAGCATGTAACTCTTTCAGTATCTCCCGTTTACTCATCTCCAATTGTAGCTAATTTATTATAATGCGCGTATAAGCTCCTTTTTTTTTTTTTTTATTATTTATTAGTTTCTTCTTCATAAAGTAGTAGTACAAGGTTGTTGTCGGCGTCTTTTTGTATTGTGTCGAGGGAAAATTTTTGAGAGCCACATATTTTTTTTTTAAAACGTTTCCCACATTTTCAACACAGGTGTTTTCTCTATCAGTATTGTTACACATACTATCCATATACACTTCCAAGATTTTGAACTCATGTTTCTTTGATTAGATACAATCATAAACTAGAACCATCCGTGATGGGAGTCAATCAGCTTTTAACAAGCACTCATAAATAACATTTACTTATATACCATTATTTAGTTAGTTTTCATTTCATAAAATTTTATTTTGTATGGTAAAGGCACTCCTCTTATTATTTTTTATTTTTTTATTGTCCTTAATGCACCCAATTAGAAATGTAAAATGTTTATCAAGTTTTTCTTTTATACTTTCTATCCTTTTTTTAGTATTGTTTATATTCTCTTGTAATAAATCAAGTTTTTGGTTTCTTTGTTTTATTAATAATAATAAAATAGTGTGACTTATATCTTCATTCACTTGAATTAATAATTCATCCACATATCCTTTTATAACTAAATCATTTGCATCCTGCGGTTGTATACAATCTATGATTCGTTTTTTCTGTATATTTAAATTTCCATCCTCATCAATGAGAAAACCCACTAATCTTTTGCTATTTCTATTGAAATACTTCAAATGCTCTCTTTCACTCGAATAATGTCCAAACTTGTCAATTGTCATAATGTCAACTTTAATTTAGTTTCATTGATATCTGATTTAACATTCAGGGTTTTTTTTTTTTTTTTTCTTAGTGTAAGTGCTTGGTCACAAACTCATTATTACTGTTTATACTTGAAATGATCTCATTGCTAACTTTATTAACATTGTCTATTATCTGGGTTATTTCCTTAGTTATTTCGTTCATTTTGATTTCCAAACTTTTAATCTTATTATTTTTGACGTAGAATACGTCTTACATTTCGGTATGAGTGTGCTATCCAAAAAAGTTGTTGTTGTAATATGGTTGCTTCACAAAATCGCTCATTGCTCATGAACTAATGAATAGATTTTCCTCAAATTAATTTAATTTTAAAGCCAAGGCTTTAACCTTTATTTTAAGCTATATATATATATGAAGTGATTACATTTCTATTAAATAAATGAGACCAAAAACATGCAAAATTTTGCTTCATTTTGAAGACTTTAAATTGCTCTAGCAATCTCAATAATCAATCAATTAATCTGAGTTTTTCGAATTTAAGTTGAGATAAGGTAAACAAACATTCCCACATTCAAATTTCTAATAATTTTGCCAAATATATAACTTTTTAAGGCAAAAAATCAGTGCAAAAATCACTACTTTTTTTCAATTGCACATTGCTCAAAAATTTTAATACAAAGTAGACTTGATTTCCTTTCGTTTGATGTACTTGCGGTCATGACTGATAGCTTCTAAATGTGGAAATTTCATTAAGATATTCGGGCATAATTAAATTTTCATACATAAATTCTTCCGTACCAGGGGTGGACAAGCTCAGCTTAAGCGTCAGCCCCAAACAATTATAACACAATAAAATATGTTTACCCCAATTCTGAAATTTGCGTGCAAGTTTTCGATATCATGTTTTATTGTTTGTGTTGCACATTTAATTATGCTTTTGCACGAAAACAATAAATATGCCCGTGCAAAAATATCATATAAACTATCGTGAGTTAAACTATCGATAATTCGTCTTTACGGTGGCAGCCCTGATTTTCGCATCTTGTGAACAGTTACTGTGAATTAAGTTAATTTAATTTAATTTAAATGAATATTGAACAATGCCGCCTGTAAAAAGAAACGTAGGTTCGATGCGTAACAGAGTGAATATTTTTTCTGCTTTGATGAAATATTCTCACCTCACTGCACTAATAGACAAGAATTTCACAGTTGACACCGAGGTGGACATGCTCATCGTAGGTGATTTTAATTTAGAAATGACAAATGATTGTTCATTTGCAGAATTTATCGATGAAAAATTCAAATTAAAGTATATTAAAAATGCAGCAACCACCTTAGCTCTAACCAATATAGATTTAGTATTTGCTAGAAATTTAAGTGTGTCATTAATGAATTACATATCATACTTTTCCTTTCACAAACCTGTCACATTTCAAACATAAAAAAAAAATACAATTTTAGATTTAATTATGCACAAATTTTGATGTAATAAATTATGTAAATATATATTTCTATTTCAAGTCAATGTTTGTTAAATTTATATCAGAGATGCTAACCAGTATTGCAGTTAAAAGGAAAAAATTAGCCAAATGACAACAAACACAATTAAAAATAAAATAAAACATCTATGTGGTTGTTGTTATAAGGCTACCGCTTCATAATTTTTGTTGCACGAGGACAGATGTATTCTACGGCTAACCTATGCGCCCGTGTAATCTGACACAGGCTGTCAATTTTTTTGTTCTATTAACTGAGTAATATATGCCGTTTGACTTTTCTTTAATTCAAATACTTTAACGTCAACGTTTTCTTTTATTACCAAATCATTTTTATTTATTGGGCTAGCTGAAATTTTTATGCGTTTGTTCTGGGCATTTAAATAACCATCCTCATCAAAGTGAATTCCAACTACAGTTCTAATCCCCCTTTTTAATTTCTCCGAGCGTTCTTTATCGTTTGAGAAATGACCATACTTGTTAAGGACATATTAATAAGAAGACTATTCAATGAGTATAGACCATATTTATTAGAAAATTATGTTAGCCTCTCGCAACTCTTCAATTATCGATACAATTTCATTATTATGACTACTGTTACCAGCTGTCTGTGAGGCGATCAAAAGCTTAAGTCTATTAACAATCTCATTAGGATTATCCCAGTATACATAATTTGGTTTATGGCTGTTTAGCATCATGAGAGTTCCGCCTTTATGTGTAGATTTTTTATTATTTTGAGGTGTAGACATTGCGCTTGGTTCAACAACTTTTGTGAAAAGGTTTTTTATTATTTCAGTATACTTTTTGGAGCGATTACCCTTTAGTGCTCCATTAGGCTGATGATTTTTTCGATGAGCATTTGTTTTTTCTAAGATTTCCTGGTAAGAGTCCAAATCCATTTGAATATAGTTATGTGGATTTTTTAAAAAGATTAAGGAATATAACCCAGGAGTAAGATTCCAATTTTCACCCGTTTCCAATTCTATTCTCTTGTTGTATACATTTAGCTTATGGCTCTCTAATTTAGTTTCTCCTTTATTTTTTGTTGGTCCAAATGCTTTGTCTAGCTGTCCTGCTCGCTCTAACTCATTAAGACTGAGATTATACTCTTCATTACTAACTACATCAGAATTAATATAATTTTCTTCTTTTGGTATAAGCGATTCATGAAATGATTGATTTCCATCTATTTTCCCATCTATTGCATCATAAAATTCACTAGTTTAATCTTCATTCTCTTCAGCCTTATTTATACTTGTATCTTTTCCTTCTTTTTTTATTTTGGGAGGTGGTTTAATTTCTATATTTCCTTTGATCATCTTTTTAAGTGGTTCTGTTAACGGCTTAAATGTTTCTTCCAACTGATACTCATTAGCAGCTTTACCTAATTTAAAGCTTCGAAATTTTCTTTTTAACGCGTTTCTTGTTTTTGTTAATTCCTTTAGTATATGCTCATTCATTTTCATATAAGATGTTGTTGTTTAGCTGTTATTTTGTTTGGATATGCAGATCACCTTGATGTTTAGCTGTTATTTTGTTGTGGCTTTTCAGATAAGCTTGATGTTTAGCTGTTATTTTCTTGTGGTTTCTGACAAACAGCTTGATGTTTAGCTGTTATTTTGTTGTGGTTTCTGACAAACAGCTTGATGTTTAGCTGTTATTTTGCTATGGCTTTCAGTACAGCTTGATGTTTAGCTTTTATTTCGTTGTGGTTTCTTAAAAAGAGGATGTTGTTTAACTGTTATTTTGTTGTGGCTTTTTCAGAACAGCTTGATGTTTAGCTGTTATTTTTCTTTCAGAACAGTTTGATGTTTAGCTGTTATTTCGTTGTGGTTATTCAGAAACAGGTTGTTGTTTAGCTGTTATTTTGATGTGGTTTCTGAAAAACAGATTGTTGTTTAGCTGTTATTTTGTTGAGGTTTTTTAGAACAGCTTGATGCTTAGCTGTTATTTTGCTTTGGTTTTCAGAACAGCTTGATGTTTAGCTGTTTTTTCGTTGTGGTTTCTTCGAAACAGGATGTTGTTGTTTAGCTCTCGCGAAGTTTATATCATAGGACTGCTATATGTGACCTATTCAGTTATTTGTAACAAACTGAGACAGTTTGAAAACATTAATTATTTATATACTCAAAAAATTATAACAATGTGGTTTTTCTTCTTTTTTTTTTTTTTATTTTTTATTTATTCATTTAAATGTAAAGTCTTAATTTAAAGCGAGTTAACAATTACTTTAAAATTGATTTTGCGGTAAGCATTAGAAGTTTTAGACATAGGTGTCCGCAGTTTAATGTTCCAAATAGTTGTACTTGATTATAATTGTATTTCATGTTCTCTCCCAAATATCTTATAATTTCTAAAGGTGATGCTTAATTTCCAAAACTATCAAATTATCTGCATTCCTCATCCGCCTTATAGTAAGCTACCCAATGCGTTCCAGCTCCAGTTGACGAGTCCAAATTAACAATACCACATTCTCTTTTTCTTACTTGTTTCGGTAATGAGTTTCTCATATAAACCCCTCTGAAATGAGGGATATGCTTGCGCGCGAAGTTTATAATATCAATATTCGAAAGTGGTTTGTTGGGCAGCTCATTCATAAAAAAATTAATTTTTTTATTTGATGCTATACCAAAACCTTTTTGATACGGTTTAAAGTAGAGTCCGTTACCTAAGGTAATAGCTTAAATTTTTCTGCTATGACGTTTATTCTCTTCTAACTCTTTTTTAGCATTCTTAGCACTATTAATGCTTTTAGCAATAGCTGCTCCTCCAGATGCAATTCCACCTAATGCATTGGTACTAGTGGTAAAAAACCCCAAATTTTAGGAACGTTGATTACTTGAGGAATAATAACTGAATTTTTCTTATTTCCAATAGTTTTAGATATAGCTTTTCGTGCTACTTTAATTGCAGATTGAATGTGAAATGGTTTTTCTTTCTTTAACACTTTGGTTGCGACTCGAAAGATATTCATAAATGTTTTTTTTTTTTTTTTGTACATGCTTTTCGTTTCTTTTGCTGTTGTGAGAGAGCCATTCCAAACTTTTTCTTTGCTTTCATTGCGTTGGTTACGAAGTATGCAGAGGATTTTACTCCGAGAGTACTATCGGAGCCTCTATCACGCTCCCACGCTCTTTCTGCTAGAATTGATTCGGCTTTATGACGATTTTCCAGATCTTTATGTTTAGAATAGGCTATATCGTGTTCTCTACAAGCGGCATCCAGGGGATTTATTCCTTTTTCACCACGTTCTAAACGAGCTTTAAGCTTTATACCAGGACCACAAAACTGATAGCCCGGAATGTGTAGCTCAACTGGTAAGGAGTTTATTATTTTATTAACAATACCTCTACCTAGGTAGAGTGGTGGTTTGTTACTAGCTCTTTTATAAAAGCGCAGCACCATTTTATTTGTTGTTTATTCTTCAATGAGATTTTAGTAAATAACGGTCTATTCAAATAAGTATCATTAATATGCGTTTAGTAAAACAAAAAACTGACATAGAAGTAAAAAATATCGATTGTAAAAATGGTGATGTCAAACAACTTAGACACAGTAGCTTGTTACCCAATTCAATAAGAGCTCTAATTGTCGGACCTTCTAATTGCGGAAAAACAAATGTTATGATTAGTTTGATTGAAAGCCCAAACGGATTAAAGTTTGAGAATATTTACTTATATTCAAAGTCGTTATATCAGCCTAAATATGAGAACTTAAAAACACTTATAACACCAATAAAAGGAATGGGGTATTTTACGTTTTCAGAAAATGAAAATGTAGTAGCACCAAGCGATGCCAAAAAGAACTCTATAATGATTTTCGATGATGTAGCATGTGAAAAACAGGATAATATTCGAGCATATGGGCAGACACAATAGTATAGACGCGTTCTATTTGTGTCAAACGTATACACGCATCTACACGCTATTAAAACAACAACAATATAACAGCCTAACAACAACCTGTTTTTTAAAACCAACGTTAAAATAATAGATTAACAACAAGCTGTTTTTTTAAACAACGTTAAAATAACAGCCTAACAACATCCTGTTTTTAAAACCGTGTTAAAATAACAGCCTAACAACAAGCTGTTTTACGTTAAAATGACAGCTTAACAAAAGCCAGTTTCTTAACAGCCAGCCAGTTTAAAATAACAGTTTAGCAACAAACGGTTTCTTAAAGCCATAACAAAATATCAGCTAAAGAGCATTCTGTTATTAGAAACAAAAATAAAAATATATAACAGCATAACAACCCACTGTTTAAAAAATAACAGCTCCTTGTTTTAAACATCTAAAAAACCTTCTTAAAAACCGATATAACCTGTGTATCAGCTCACGGTTTTAAATAGCTACACCGCCATCTGTTCTCTGTTTTCTGGGCCTACCACTGTTCAAGGATATTGGTTTGGTTCTAGATCTGCAGCTAAAAGAGAACGTATGTTGTTGCTTGGGGAGCGGCGGTTAGCAACCGCTGCCTCACTTTGTAAGTAGTTCTTTTGCTTTAATTTTAAATCAAAGTAATAGTACGGTACGCAGGAGTAATGTTGCAGTACTTCCGTTGGTTTATGAGAAGAAAAAAAAGAAACTAACTACAAGCGAATTTAAATTTAACAGTTTTATTGATAAGTTCGCCGTTGCTATTTTGTTGATTATTTTTCTGCTGATAGTTCTTTTGCTGGTTATAACCCTGTTGATTATTTTGTTGATTATAATTTTGACGGTTGTAGTTCTGTTGGTTATTATTTTGTTGGCTGCGGTTATATGGGTTAGAAGATTGATTTTTATAACGTCTATCGTTGTCTTGCCTACGTTGCTTATCTAACATGTAAATATCCCTTTCTTTCATGGTCCAGTCATATGCGTCATGCAAGTTATTCGGTCTCATTGATCGTATTGTGGCTCCTAGTGGGCCGGGCAGACCCGTCAAGAAGGTGTTAGCGAAAAATGGTTTTTTTTGTTTTGATAAGTATAGGTTCGGAGTCTTTGGTATCTGTGATGCGGAACAAGGTTGTCCTAATAGCTGTTACCTGTTCGTAAAGTCTTTGTATTGAAAATCGTTTTTGTAGGAGTCCATGCAACTCGTGCATTAAGGTTTGTTCGTCACGCCTGTCTGCACAGTGAACGAGCAAGGCGTTTTTTATTTCGTCCCAGTTTAAGACAGTTCCAGTTTCGTTGAACATTATATTTGCCTGCCCTTCGATTTTGTTTCGAATTACTCTTAGAAGCATTGAACCATTAGGGGTGTGGTCTGTGCCTCTAATGGCTAAAAGGATTTCTTCGACGTTGTCGATAAAATTATTTAGGGTATTGGGGTTGCCGTCGTAAGTTGGTAGCATACGGATTGCGTACGGGACGCGAGCTAAAAATGTCAATAGCGTTGTTGGTAATGGGGGGTTGATGTGGGGGTGGGGAGCTAGTAGCGGATTCCATGCTTGAATTTTCTGGAGATTCTCCTATCTGTATCTGTGCACACTGTTCTTCAATTATTGTACCGAATTGATGAGCGTAAGAAGCGGCTGTCTTGGATCTAGTTTTAGAACAAATTTTATCTGTAATCTTAGACATGAATACTTTGTTTAATAGGTCGGACCAGGGTCTATATGTTTGTTATTAATCTTTGATCGTACGATTTGGTATACTTAATAGTAGTGTTTTAGATTTAATATATATGTGACACATATATATATATGGTTCTGCGCATTGCAGTCACAAGTTATCGGGTGTTTCTAAAAAATGATTAGACTTTAGTATGTGAGATTTGTAGATATTGTTTGTATATATGTATTTCTGCCTGTTAATATTTGTTCTTCTTTTATTCATTTATTTATTTTTTTTTTTACTTGTATATTTTTTGTTTGCATGTGCATTAGGGCTGCAAAAACATCGACGATAATATCGATGCTATCGATGTTTCACAATTTTTGCGATATATCGATGTTTTCGTACAATATCGATGTTTAATATGATTATGGAGGCAAAAAGCGCGCGTACCTAAGTCTTACTAGAAATTATATATCGTTTTGCTATAATATTTATATTATTCTAAAGACGTTGTAAGTTTTCATCTTGGCAGTTTCTCAAGTTAAGCGCATAAAGACCAAGTCTGACGTATGGACGTATTTTAAGAAGTGCAACAATAAAATGTTTGCCAAGTGTCTGCTTTGCGGAAAGGAGTATAAGACATCTGGCAACACAACAAACTTGGCAGATCACTTAAAGCGTGTCCACCCAACAAAAGCTGTAAGTACAAACAACTTGCAAAAAATAGTCCAATATGTGGACCGCTCGGAAGCGTACGCCTCCACATCGCTCAGGAAATCTTCATTAGACAAAGGTCTTGCGCTGGATGTACTACCTTTTAACATTGTTAGCGGTGTGGGATTTCGTAACTTTGTACACAAACTGGATCCAAAATACATATTGCCCAGCAGAACAACACTGCAACATGTACACACAAAAAATATGTATGAGGAAACATTGGCAAAATTGAAAGTCAAGCTTTGTGGTATTCAATATTGCGCAATAACTACAGATTGTTGGACGTCCTGTGCCAACGAGAGCTACCTCACAGTGACATGTCATTTTATTGAGGAGTTTAAACTTAAAACTGCAGTTCTAGCTACACAGCCCCTCTTAGATGCTACAAATCACTGCAGCGATAATATTGCACAAACAATCAAAAGCATTTGTGACGATTTTGGTGTTTTTTCAAAAATTGAAACTATTGTAACTGACAACGCTGCATCAATGAAAAAGGCATGCGATTTATTACATAAGAAACACCTAGGTTGCTTTGCCCACTCTTTGAACCTTATTGTTCAAGAGTCACTGGCGTTAAAGAATGTTCAGGAGGTGGTTAAGTGCACAAAAAGCATTGTCCAATATTTTAAAAGTAGCGCAATTGCATATGCCAAATTAAAAAATGCCCAAAATGTTTTGAGGGCGCTGAGCCTAATACAAGAGGTACCAACTCGCTGGAATAGTGCCTATGATATGTTCAAGCGGGTCCTCCAAATTAGGGAACCTCGCTCGAGTATTGGAAGGTACATTTTTAACATAGCTTTTATATAAAACTTCTAATAGTAAATTTTTTACAGACTAATAAAAACCAATTTAGTCTTCTAGCGCAGTGCGCAACCAAATATTTGTGTGTTCCGGCTACTTCAACAGAGTCGGAACGAGCGTTCAGCAAAGCTGGCCAATTAATAAGTACCAGACGTTCGGCACTAAAGCCGAAAAATGTTAATATATTGTTATTTTTGGAAAGAAACCAATGGTTAGTGGAGCAAGACTGAAGACATTAAGTATATTAATATGTACATATATGTCATATTTGCAGTTGACTCTCGAAAACGTTAAGAGAAACAATTTGATAAAACTACTATTCTCTTTAACATTTGAATCTAAAGAATAATATTTTTTTAAATATCATTTCTAATGAAAAACATTTTAATTTTTCGCTTACTATCTTATGTATTATTAGCACAAACATTTGAAAAAAAATTTAAAACCATTTTTATTTTTACCATGAATCAAAAACATTTCTAGTTTTGCGAAATTTGCTGTAAGTAAATTTAATGACTATTCTAAGTCGGAAGAAGAAACTTTAGCGTTTCCTTTGAATTTTTGCTTATAAGTTGACTTATCGTTTGTGCTAAATGTGGTCGAGAGTCTACTGCAATTAGAAATAACTAATGAGCAATTCTTAATGTAGGGCTAAAAGAAAATATATAAACTAATTTTTTACTAATATCGAACTAAATGTTTCAAACAAAAACAGAAACAGAATTAGAAAATCTAAGCAGCTTTCAATTTGATCATCTTAATTTTAAGTGCATTGAAGCAAATTTAATTTGTATTTATATTTAAAAAAAAAAATTTAGTCGTTTATAGTATTAATTCAAAGAATGAATAAAATTTTTGTTATTTTCATTTAATTTTATTGTTTTTTTTTTGATGTATTGTTTATTTTAAGTTCATTTCTTGAATCTTATTTTATAGTTTATCTATTTAATTGGTACCAATTTTTGGGTAATTTCAGAAATTTTGATGTGTTAACATCTATAGCCACGGGTACACGTTCTTTCCATTTGATAATACATGCAAACAATGCAGCCGTGCAGCTCTGCTAAAAGGGCGTGCCGTAACTGTGACGGGCTCGAACTTCGAACAAATTTAGCGTGCACTCGTGGACCGACTGCAAAATTTCATATACATATTCATCTGAGTATGATTGTATTGGTGTAGCGGCAGAGAATAACTGTAAAATTCAAAGTCTTGCTAACGATGTTCCAAGTTTGAAGGGTAGTATAACTTAATATGAACTTTGTGCAATTCAATAGCAAAACTTGAGATTCTTTAATATAACTTCAATTTTACATGTTTGTTTATATTCTAGCATTGTTTATTGTTTGTATTCTAGCATAAACAATATATATATTAAAATCAAATATTAGAGTTTTTATTGACAATTATTGAATATTGGTTCAAGGGGTATTTACTCTTTGTGCAGCTTGTGCGTCTCAGCTACGACAAGCCAGCACGTTGTTATTTTGTTCAGTTTCCCTTTGCGTTCAGCGGCCCGTTGATTAAAGGAGAGGCAGCGGGTCAGCGGACAGCAAGAACAGTAAAAAGTTGTTGGTACATACACTAGTCGGCATAAATATTTTGACGAAACAATTTTTCGCCTTTCTTAATTTTATTTTAATTCATATTGTTTTAAATTTTCATAGAAAAATTCTAATATGATTATTTAAGTTTGTATGACCGAAAAGTTAAAATGAACAAAAAAATTGTTACGTTCTATGAAGCCAATAAAAAGTTATTGCCAAAAATGCATGATTTTGATTTCGTCAAAATAATTATGCCGACTAGTGTATTGTATGAAAGTGCGTTTGAAACATACATTTCTTGCTGTGCCTGCTTATCGAAGTTTTTGTTATTTTTGATATTTTCCTTTTTCTGTGTCGGCGGCAAACGCGCGCTTACATTTACATATGTACCAATGCACTACTGAATACACTTTCTCAATTTGTGCACATCTTTGCTTAACGGTATGCCAATGATTGTTGGAAAGTGTCATATGGTAAAAATTGGGAAGAGTATGCATGATCAGCAATAGCAAAACTGATATTTGACTGCCTTGGAAGACAAAATCTTGTTGTTCTGTTTTATTTTACTCAAGCGCAAAAATAGTTTTGTGGACAAGTGCTTGCAAAAGCCTAGTTTTTAGCTCAAGATACGTGGTTGGCTCGGTGCATATCAGTTGCTAGTCCAAGTGTTTTGTGGGGTAGGGCAGGTATCAAAAGGTCAAACAGGTACAAACGGCTGTTAACACATCGCTCGTGAGTTCTAACACTCATTAGTTTTTTTTTTAAATGTTCGATGTTGAAAAATCGATGTTTTCATCGATATTTCTAAGCATCGATGTTTTTCACATCGATGTTTCCAAACATCGATGATGAAAACATCGATGTACTGACTATCGATAATTTTGCAGCGCTAATGTGCATGCCTGCTTTACTTGTTTGTATTTATTCGATGTCGAACATTTACGTTCGCCCTGAACAATAAACGTCGGCCATCGAACTTAAACGTTTGTTAGTGTTTGGTATGCGCTTGGCTACAAGTTCGTGTTCGCACTGAACATCGAACGTCTTGCTTTGCTTTGGGTATGTGTTAGCATGTGCATGCCTGTTTTATTTTGTATGAGATTCAATGTCGATCGTTTACGTTCGCCCTGAACAATAAACGTCGGCCATCGAACTTATACGTTTGTAAGTGTTTGGTGTGAGCTTGGCTACAAGTTCGTGTTCGCACTGAACATCGAACGTCTTGCTTTGCTTTGGGTATGTGTTAGCATGTGCATGCCTGTTTTATTTTGTATGAGATTCGATGTCGATCGTTTACGTTCGCCGTGAACAATAAACGTCGGCCATCGAACTTATACGTTTGTAAGTGTTTGGTGTGAGCTTGGCTACAAGTTCGTGTTCGCACTGAACATCGAACGACTTGCTTTGCTTTGTGTATGTGTTAGCATGTGCATGCCTGCTTTATTTTTTTTTTTTTATTCACCATGTTTCATCTTTCACTTATGCGTCACTTATATTAATTATTATAGCTTACTAGATTAGAATTAATATTGTGGTCTTCATCCTGGTCCTGTAGGTTCCTGTTGCGGCTGCGCCAGTTACGTTCCTAGACGGCGGCTTCGTTGTTTTTTTTACGTAGAATACGTCTTACGTTTCGGTATGAGTGTGCTATCCAAAAAAGTTGTTGTTGTAATATGGTTGCTTCACAAAATCGCTCATTGCTCATGAACTAAAAAATAGATTTTCCTCAAATTAATTTAATTTTAAAGCCAAGGCTTTAACCTTTATTTTAAGCTATATATATATATGAAGTGATTACATTTCTATTAAATAAATGAGACCAAAAACATGCAAAATTTTGCTTCATTTTGAAGACTTTAAATTGCTCTAGCAATCTCAATAATCAATCAATTAATCTGAGTTTTTCGAATTTAAGTTGAGATGAGGTAAACAAACATTCCCACATTCAAATTTCTAATAATTTTGCCAAATATATAACTTTTTAAGGCAAAAAATCAATTTCAATTGCACATTGCTCAAAAATTCCGCCACAGAATCGATTAATACATAGTAGACTTGATTTCCTTTCGTTTTATATACATGCGGTCATGACTGATAGCTTCTAAATGTGGAAATTTCATTAAGATATTCGGGCATAATTAAATTTTCATACACAAATTCTTCCGTGCCAGGGGTGAACAAGCTCAGCTTAAGCGTCAGCCCCAAACAATTATAACACAATAGAATATGTTTACCCCAATTCTGAAATTTGCGTGCAAGTTTTCGAAATCATGTTTTATTGTTTGTGTTGCACATTTAAATATGCTTTTGCACCAAAACAATAAATATGCCCGTGCAAAAATATCATATAAACTATCGTGAGTTAAACTATCGATAATTCGTCTTTACGGTGGCAGCCCTGATTTTCGCATCTTGTGAACAGTTACTTTGAATTAAGTTAATTTAATTTAATTTAAATGAATATTGAACAATGCCGCCTGTAAAAAGAAACGTAGCTTCGATGCGTAACAGAGTGAATATTTTTTCTGCTTTGATGAAATATTCTCACCTCACTGCACTAATAGACAAGAATTTCACAGTTGACACCGAGGTGGACATGCTCATCGTAGGTGATTTTAATTTAGAAATGACAAATGATTGTTCATTTGCAGAATTTATGGATGAAAAATTCAAATTAAAGTATATTAAAAATGCAGCAACCACCTTAGCTCTAACCAATATAGATTTAGTATTTGCTAGAAATTTAGGTGTATCATTAATGAATTACATTTCATACTTTTCCTTTCACAAACCTGTCATATCAAAAGTCACATTTCAACCATAAAAAAAAAATACAATTTTAGATTTAATTATGCACAAATTTTGATGTAATAAATTATGTAAATATATATTTCTATTTCAAGTCATTGTTTGTTAAATTTATATCAGAGATGCTAACCAGTATTGCAGTAAAAAGGAAAAAATTAGCCAAATGACAACAAACACAATTAAAAATAAAATAAAATATCTATGTGGTTGTTGTTATTAGGCTACCGCTTCATAATTTTTGTTGCACAAGGACAGACGTATTCTACGGCTAACCTATGCGCCCGTGTGATCTGACACAGGCTGTCAATTTTTTTTTAATGGTTCCAAGCACAAAGACTGTCTTTCGTGTGTGTCAAAATAAGACTGAAGCTTTATTTTCCGTCGCAGCGGAATATATATCTCTTAATATGATTGTTTACAGTATTATATTATGTGTGTGTGTGTGTGCCCTTTATTCATATCCTCTATGCAACTCAGCAGTTGCAACATTGTCTGGCCGGCGTGGGTGATCGGCCGGCTTCTGCCCATTCAGCGTTTGTTGGGTTTGAAATACTATCCACTCAGCAGCTCTCGTGTATGGCCCTTGTTTTTAGGCGGAACGCAGAGGCTTAGCTGATGGATAGTTTTGAGGGGCAGCGTTAGGGGAGGTAACTCGAGCGGCTCTATGATTTTTCTTGCCCTTGTTTATGATCTGCCTGCAGGAGTGCAAAGCAGCGCCGTCAAACCGGCGCACACTTGACTCCTATCTAATATGTGCGTGCGCACATTAAACAGGCGCAGACATGACGTCTCTAACACTTGCCCCCTCTAACACTTTCTCTCTTTAACACTTTCTCCCTCTTACACTTTCCCCCTCTAACACTTTTAAATCTTTGTCTACAAGTATCAATGCTCTTGTTAAGAATCTATGTATTGACCTTGCTGCTGCTGCTGCGAAAGAAAATTCTCATACTTTGCTCACTGACCCTTACGATCATGAAATCATGAACGATCATGATCGTTGTTTATGGCTTGCTTACGGGTGTGCAAAACAACGCACATCAAACAGGCACTCACTAGACTCTATCTTTGTATTCTTTGCTTACTGATTCTTACTATCATAAAAATTCGTTTTTTATTGCATGCAGATGTGCGTTGTAAAGCATATTAAACAGGCACAGAATTGTCTCTAACAATTCTTAGTAAAATAGCCAAAACAGATCCTTTGAGCACCGATTCTCACAAATCCTGGTGTGCTTGTTGCTGCTATTGTTAATAACAATGCGAGATTGGGATGTTTTCTCCTTTGACTATGATGTACTAACCAACCTTGACTGTGTTTTGATTTTTAACTGACAAAATTATCAATCCTTTGTTCTCAACCCCTCCTTTCACTTTGATACACTTACAGGTGTCCATCTGAACGCTGTAAGATTTTGATCTGATGAAATTATCAATCCTTTGTTCTCGACCCTCCTTTGACTTTGCTGCACTCACAGGTGACCACGCTTGATCTGATGAAATTCTCAATCCTTTGTTCTCCACCCCTGGTATTTTTTAAAAGGGTAAAAAAATCAGCGGGGGGTAAAAAAAGGGTCAAAAAAAAAAAAAAATCAGCGGGGGGTAATAAAACTGTCAAAAAATCAATTTAATGGGTGTAATTAAAAAGTGTCCCAGAACCGCCAGTTCCCTACTACTATAATTTATTCCATATAGGAGAGTATATTTTTGAGATACCCATAGGATCGTATGAGCTAAGTGAAATAAGTGAAATTATTAGTGAGAAAATTGAGCAAATAGAGCCAAATAAATTAAAGCATCCTCTAATCGAAAGCAATAATAATACCCTTCAAGTAATGATTTCATCAAAAGCAGATACAATTTATTTTAATAAAGAGCGTTCTATTGGCCAATTATTTGGATTTAATAAAAAAGAACTAAAACCAAATGCAACGCACAAATCAGATCAACCTGTTGACATTTTAAAAGTTAATACGATTCGTTTGGAATGTAATATTGTCAGTGGTTCATATGTGAATGAGGTGTCAAGTCATGCTCTGCACGAGTTTGCACTCAACGTTCCACCAGGATAAATTGAGCGAGAAACCAAATAATCTTATTTATTTGCCAGTTAACACGAGAGAGATACAGTCGATAATAATACGGATTACTGATCAGAACGGAAACTTGATAAATTTAAGAAAAGAGAGGGTGACACTTCGCTTACACTTGAGGCGACAAGAATGATTCTTTACAATAAAATTATGTGTTGTCTGCCACCAGTTCATCGAAGAAAAACTAAACAGTCGCCGTGTTAGTCTATCAGAAAAAAATTTAATATTTAAATTAGGGAAGTCAAATGACCTTTGAAATTAAAAAATAAAACGAAATAAACAAACAAGGCAACCATCATCGGAAGGCAGAATGTATTGTATACAGTTATGTTAGCTAACTTATATAATTCACGGATCGGAACACAGTGGATTTTGAAAAATGAATAAGCTGCAATCAAAAAAGCAAAAACCATCAAAAAGCTAGATTCTGAACAAAGTTCAATCTCGATAGCTAAAAATTGATAAAAATAGATTGCATAGGAACGGACGAACAGACCTAAAATTGGCTTGCACTTAAATTAAGAGCCAATGCATAAGAACAAAAAGCACAAAAAAAAAAAATTGACAGCCTGTGTCAGATCACACGGGCGCATAGGTTAGCCGTAGAATACGTCTGTCCTTGTGCAACAACAATTATGAAGCGGTAGCCTAATAACAACAACCACATAGATGTTTTATTTTATTTTTAATTGTGTTTGTTGTCATTTGGCTAATTTTTTCCTTTTTACTGCAATACTGGTTAGCATCTCTGATATAAATTTAACAAACATTGACTTGAAATAGAAATATATATTTACATAATTTATTACATCAAAATTTGTGCATAATTAAATCTAAAATTGTATTTTTTTTTTATGTTTGAAATGTGACTTTTAATATGACAGGTTTGTGAAAGGAAAAGTATGAAATGTAATTCATTAATGATACACCTAAATTTCTAGCAAATACTAAATCTATATTGGTTAGAGCTAAGGTGGTTGCTGCATTTTTAATATACTTTAATTTGAATTTTTCATCCATAAATTCTGCAAATGAACAATCATTTGTCATTTCTAAATTAAAATCACCTACGATGAGCATGTCCACCTCGGTGTCAACTGTGAAATTCTTGTCTATTAGTGCAGTGAGGTGAGAATATTTCATCAAAGCAGAAAAAATATTCACTCTGTTACGCATCGAAGCTACGTTTCTTTTTACAGGCGGCATTGTTCAATATTCATTTAAATTAAATTAAATTAACTTAATTCAAAGTAACTGTTCACAAGATGCGAAAATCAGGGCTGCCACCGTAAAGACGAATTATCGATAGTTTAACTCACGATAGTTTATATGATATTTTTGCACGGGCATATTTATTGTTTTGGTGCAAAAGCATATTTAAATGTGCAACACAAACAATAAAACATGATTTCGAAAACTTGCACGCAAATTTCAGAATTGGGGTAAACATATTCTATTGTGTTATAATTGTTTGGGGCTGACGCTTAAGCTGAGCTTGTTCACCCCTGGCACGGAAGAATTTGTGTATGAAAATTTAATTATGCCCGAATATCTTAATGAAATTTCCACATTTAGAAGCTATCAGTCATGACCGCATGTATATAAAACGAAAGGAAATCAAGTCTACTATGTATTAATCGATTCTGTGGCGGAATTTTTGAGCAATGTGCAATTGAAATTGATTTTTTGCCTTAAAAAGTTATATATTTGGCAAAATTATTAGAAATTTGAATGTGGGAATGTTTGTTTACCTCATCTCAACTTAAATTCGAAAAACTCAGATTAATTGATTGATTATTGAGATTGCTAGAGCAATTTAAAGTCTTCAAAATGAAGCAAAATTTTGCATGTTTTTGGTCTCATTTATTTAATAGAAATGTAATCACTTCATATATATATATAGCTTAAAATAAAGGTTAAAGCCTTGGCTTTAAAATTAAATTAATTTGAGGAAAATCTATTTTTTAGTTCATGAGCAATGAGCGATTTTGTGAAGCAACCATATTACAACAACAACTTTTTTGGATAGCACACTCATACCGAAACGTAAGACGTATTCTACGTCAAAAAAATAAAAATACAAAAAATAATTAAAACAAAATCAATAAACAATGACAAAATGGCCCTTTACACTATTTTGAAGTCTACCAAGGCAAATGAAGTCAAAAAAAAAAAATTGATGCCCTGAAAAATAATTAAGCAATCAATCAGAACATAGTGAAGCTAAAATCTTGGAAGTAACCTTTGTAATATCATTCATATAAAGAATAACGTTATCTCGCTCTTTCAATGTCCGAGCTATAAACCACAAAAATCATAAAAGATTATAGCCCATCAAATACCGCTTTAACAAGCACTATAAGAATTTTCTGTGTTATCTTAATGAATATAGGACTATTCTTGCGCACTCTCACGAATTATGTGGCTTAAAAAATAAAGCCGAACGTTTCTTTGATTATAATTTTGTATTGCTCTTGAGATGATGTTGGCACAATGTCCAAATGCATTAGTTGTCAGAATCCGAGCATGAACATTTGTTGGATTATCTAAATTCATAAGAAGAATGAAGTCTAAACGGTCTTAGAACCAGGACTCCTAGTCTACTGTTAATTATTGTAGATGACTGCGTTTTTTATGTTAGTGAAAATAAAAGTTAAAATAGGCTAGGCTTAAGGCAAGTAGTGAAATCATAAAGTACATACTCTTACAAGAAACCTTCTACACACATGAAGTGCTCTACAATACAACCATATAAAGCAAGATAAATCCTATCATACAGTTTCTTAAAATCAACCAAAATCTAAACCAAACCTTTTTGTCTGGAGCCTTCCCCAAACAATACTCTATAAAAATCAGTCCTTACCTTAAAATTAGCACAAAAGATCAAGCGGTAGTTAACGACTTATACTAAGGAAATAGAAACCTCTGCATATACCAACTTGCAATCAACGTGTGTTTAAACCAACCCGGTGTAAATTGACCTATATAATGATCAAAACATAATACAATTCAAAATATTTAGTACTTTACCGCCCATTAAGGAAAACAGTTACTTTTTACATAGTCTTGACATTTGTCACATCACAACCTTATTTTGATATCACAATCTAGGAATAATACAAATGAGAATAAAACATATAAGAACGGCTTCATGTATATAAGAATCTTATTTAATGTTTAGATACTCATAAATCAAAACTGAAGCCAGTTTAATACACTTCGTTATTAAATACGACAATGAGTGTGAAAACAAATAATAAAATCATAACCGTCCATCAATTAATGGAAATTAACTATGAAATATTCTTAGTTTTAGTAATAAGTTGGATAGTACCGAAATCGAGTCTAATCATTAAAAGTGTAATGTTTAACATAAAAGTAGTTGAATGAAACATTGATAACTTCCTGAACCTTCTGTGGAAAAGGTATGTAGGTTGACAATTAAAATATACTTAAGCTATCAGTTATAAAGAGAAAAAATTCAAATCCGAACGATTTCCCTGTTAAGTTATAGGTGGCATTTAATAGACAATAATACAATCTATCTCGTTTTTAGCGTAAAACCTAGTCAAGTAAGCTAAATACATAACATGAAAGATTTAAAAGTCAAAAGAATACTTATTTGAAGAAAACAATTCAACATAACACAAGTTAAGATGAGGTATCAGAGTTATCACAACATCAAAAGGAAACCTAAAATAAAAATTTTTGAAGTCACTTAATGAGTACAAACACATTCTTAATATCTTTTTATCGTAAATAACACTCTGGGAAACAGAATAGTAAAACAATAATCAAGCAGCTTAAAACATTGTAATACTTTCAGTCAGCTAACTGTATTCATTTTCCGTATTTGAGAAGTCGATTTGATAAATGAGTTTGATGAAAGAATTATAGCCAAATATAACAAATAGTTTGACGAATATCTTAAAGTGTAAAATGTGTCATTAAACCACATAAACATTGGACAATAATCTTATAGTCTGCAGATGGACATTATTTGTCAAGGATAATCTAATCAAGTATTGTCTAATACTGCAATGATAAAGTTAAACAAAAGATTATTAATTTAATACCAGTTAAACGAACGTCTTCAACCTTTTTAAATAGTGAAATACATAAAAGCTTTCTTAGATATCATATACTGAGTATTTGAACTAAAGCTTATAAGATTGATTTGATAAAGCTATTAATAAAGCCTTAAGAAAACATGGTGTGTGACCTTTGTGTTCTACCGGCTATAAGTATGCGGCTTAGTCTGAATGTTTGGTTAATGTTTTTGCATATACATCAATCATCTAAAAATAAACCTAATGCGAAAAAACTATATAAAATTATCATTATAACAAAATAATCAATAGCTTGCTAAAAGTGTATTATAATTAACTGCATAAAATTTTCCTAGCAACTGATTCTGTTGTTATTGCAGTTTTTTAAAATAATGCGACCGGCTCTAAGAAAACTGTCTCTTATCTCTTATTAGTAGCTAAAAAACCTGCTCACACTTGACTATTGTTCTTTACTGAATGGAAGATTTTCCTAGCAATGCGACCGGCTCTATGATTGTACTTTACCATTAATTATGACCTGCTTGCAGGAGTGTAATTATTGCTAGCTTAGAAATTTGCGTATGTAGATCAAACCAGCTCTCTCTTTTCTAATTATATGGAAGCCGACTAATGTACATGACCTACCTACTTGTAGGTGTTCATTATAAGGTTTAAAGTACCTGACCACTCCCTTTTACCAACGCAGGTAAAACATTCGCACACTCTAGGAAATATGCACACACTTATTTTTTAAACTTTCTCATCTTAATTTACAAGAATCAATAGTCTTGTATAGAACCTTTGAATTGATCTTGCTGTTGCTGTTGTAAAAGGAAATTCTCATCCCTTGCTCACATAACCCTCACGAATGATGTTGTGCATGTTGTTGTTGTTGTTCATAACAATGAAGGCTTATGACCTGTATTCAGGTACGCAAGGCAACGCACGTCAAACAGGTGCACACTTGACTCTAACACTTGTCTCCACTAGCACTTCCCCTCCTTTACTAATGCACTTAAACCATGCGCATACTCTCTGTCTTAGCTACAAATACTATAGAAATTTGCAAATATAAATGATATTTCAGAAATATGCGCACACTTGCTTCTAAAACTTTTTCCTTCTAACACTTTCTCTCCCTAACACTTTCTATCTAACAATTGCCTCTCTAACACTTTCTAATCTTAATATACAAGTATCAATACTCTTGTTTCGAACCTATGTATTGATCTTGCTGCTGCTGCGAAAGAAAATTCCATCCTTTGTTCACATAACCCTCACCATAACAATGCGAGCGGCTCTATGATTATACTCGATACCGAAGGTAATGAGTATATTGGGTTTGTGCAATGTCCGTCATGGTGTCTGTCCGTCTGTCCGTCCGTATGTTCGCAACTTTTTTCCACACCCTTCAAGTTAGTGACTTCAAACTTTGCAAATCTCTTTATCTATGGCATAGTAAATTAAAGTGTCAAGATTGGAATTCTACGATAACTAGGGGGCTGGCAAATCGATAAACTCGATAACATCAAATCGATAGATGCAGCTATTTCGCAAGCCCTTACAGCTAGAACTACCAAATTTGGGGAGAAAATAGCTACTACCAACCCCCAAAAAACTGCATCAAATTTTGGAGCCACGCCCACCCATACCGCCCCCAGCCCCCCGCAGTTTAACCCCAAGAATGCCCATATCTTCTACAGTTTTTGAGCTAGAGCCATCAAATTTGGTTCCAGGATAGGTGTTGACGATCCCCAATCAAATTCATAAAAACTTTGGATGCCACGCCCAGCTATACTGCCCTATCCGCCCTCAACCACCCCAACGCTTCGCTAAAAACGGTAGTGCGTGTATCTTCGAAAGTGTTTGAGCTAGAGTCTCAAAATTTGGTAGGTAGATAACTGGAAACGACCCCCCAAAAACTGCATCAAAGTTTTGGGGCGCCCCCTACCCATTCCGCCCCCAGCCCCCTCGCAGCTTAAAAACAGAAATACTTATATCTATTACAGTTTTTAAGCGAGAACCACCAAATTTTGTGCCAAGATAGGTGATTACAACCTCCAAAAAAATGCATAAAAACTTTGGATGCCACGCCAATCCATACTGCCCAAGCTGCCCCAAACCGCCCCAATGCTTCACTAAAAACGGGAATGCGTGTATTTTCCAAAGAGTTAAAGCTAGAGTCACCAAATTTGGTGGGAAGATAGCTGTTAACGATCCCCAAAAAACTGCATCAAAAATTTGGAGCCACGCCCCCCCGTTCCCTAGCCCACTGCATTTTGAAATCAAAAGTGCCTATATTTTCCACAGCTTTTGAGCTAGAGCCGCCAAATTTGTTGCCAAGATTGGAAGTGAAGAAACCCAAAAATTTTGGATGGCGCCCCCACCCATACCGCCCCCAGCCCCCCTTCCACCATATTCTACTAACTTTGAGCTAGAGTCACCAAATTTGGTATGAGGATAGCAATTAACATCATAAATAGATCTGCAGCAAAACTTTGGACGCTACGCCCACCCTTACCAACCCCATCCCCCCTTCCCCCAAATTTGACTATTTTTGAGCTAGAGTCACCAAATTTGGTATGAGGATAGCTATTGACATCATAAATAGATCTTCAGCTAAAATTTTGATGCCACGCCCCCCCCCCCCATACCTCCCCCAGCCTTCCATCCACCATATTCTTCTAACTTTGAGCTAGAGTCACCAAATTTGGAAGGAAGATAGCTTTTTGGCATCCCCATCTGTACCAGACAATCTTTGAGGCAGCGTACACCCCTGCCGTATCCGCACACCATTGCAATCAGCTCTCTTTTAATCTGTTTTACTACTGGTATCGAGTATACCGCAGTCGGGTGCGTCCGACTGCAACGTTTCTACTTGTTTTACTTGCCCTTGTTTATGATCTGCCTGCAGGAGTGCAAAGCAGCGCCGTCAAACCGGCGCACACTTGACTCCTATCTAATATGTGCGTGCGCACATTAAACAGGCGCAGACATGACGTCTCTAACACTTGCCCCCTCTAACACTTTCTCTCTTTAACACTTTCTCCCTCTTACACTTTCCCCCTCTAACACTTTTAAATCTTTGTCTACAAGTATCAATGCTCTTGTTAAGAATCTATGTATTGACCTTGCTGCTGCTGCTGCGAAAGAAAATTCTCATACTTTGCTCACTGACCCTTACGATCATGAAATCATGAACGATCATGATCGTTGTTTATGGCTTGCTTACGGGTGTGCAAAACAACGCACATCAAACAGGCACTCACTAGACTCTATCTTTGTATTCTTTGCTTACTGATTCTTACTATCATAAAAATTCGTTTTTTATTGCATGCAGATGTGCGTTGTAAAGCATATTAAACAGGCACAGAATTGTCTCTAACAATTCTTAGTAAAATAGCCAAAACAGATCCTTTGAGCACCGATTCTCACAAATCCTGGTGTGCTTGTTGCTGCTATTGTTAATAACAATGCGAGATTGGGATGTTTTCTCCTTTGACTATGATGTACTAACCAACCTTGACTGTGTTTTGATTTTTAACTGACAAAATTATCAATCCTTTGTTCTCAACCCCTCCTTTCACTTTGATACACTTACAGGTGTCCATCTGAACGCTGTAAGATTTTGATCTGATGAAATTATCAATCCTTTGTTCTCGACCCTCCTTTGACTTTGCTGCACTCACAGGTGACCACGCTTGATCTGATGAAATTCTCAATCCTTTGTTCTCCACCCCTGGTATTTTTTAAAAGGGTAAAAAAATCAGCGGGGGGTAAAAAAAGGGTCAAAAAAAAAAATCAGCGGGGGGTAATAAAACTGTCAAAAAATCAATTTAATGGGTGTAATTAAAAAGTGTCCCAGAACCGCCAGTTCCCTACTACTATAATTTATTCCATATAGGAGAGTATATTTTTGAGATACCCATAGGATCGTATGAGCTAAGTGAAATAAGTGAAATTATTAGTGAGAAAATTGAGCAAATAGAGCCAAATAAATTAAAGCATCCTCTAATCGAAAGCAATAATAATACCCTTCAAGTAATGATTTCATCAAAAGCAGATACAATTTATTTTAATAAAGAGCGTTCTATTGGCCAATTATTTGGATTTAATAAAAAAGAACTAAAACCAAATGCAACGCACAAATCAGATCAACCTGTTGACATTTTAAAAGTTAATACGATTCGTTTGGAATGTAATATTGTCAGTGGTTCATATGTGAATGAGGTGTCAAGTCATGCTCTGCACGAGTTTGCACTCAACGTTCCACCAGGATAAATTGAGCGAGAAACCAAATAATCTTATTTATTTGCCAGTTAACACGAGAGAGATACAGTCGATAATAATACGGATTACTGATCAGAACGGAAACTTGATAAATTTAAGAAAAGAGAGGGTGACACTTCGCTTACACTTGAGGCGACAAGAATGATTCTTTACAATAAAATTGTGGGTTGTCTGCCACCAGCTAACTTTTTGAGTTCTACTACGGAAGGAGACAGGTCGAAGAAAAAAGTTTTAACATCTGAGAACAAAAATTTTTCTAAAATCATTAGGACTAAAAATTAGAATATAATGAGTAGTGTATTGAATGTTCGAGAGAAAGCCTATTCGGATGAGAGTATAATCAAAAAAGAATATCATTGCTATTCTCCCTATCTACAAACATTTAAAAGCAATGACGAAGTTAGAATTGCAATTCAGAATCAGGACTTATATGTACTACCTTGTGAGAGTTTTATTAATTTCGAGGGCTCAATTTGTTTGGCGGATAATACGGTTGCTGTAGACGGGAAACTAAAAAACAATTGTATGAGTTATTTATTTGACGAGGTTCAATATGAGTTAAATGGAATTGAAATTGATTGTACTCGATTTGTTGGTATTTCAACCACATTAAAAAACTATGCTTCTTTAAACAAACCGGAAAGTCGCATGCTAGCATATTCTGGCTGGTTCACTGGAGATGATAGACAGCTGACAAACGGTTATTTTAAGTTTTCTATCCCTCTTAAATACTTACTTGGATTTGCTGAAGATTATAACAAGGTTTTACTAAATTGCAAACATGAATTGATAATACTGATGACTAAAAATATGGAAGATGTATATTATAATAAAATTGCATCTAAGGAATATAAATTAAATATTTCTAACATTACATGGAAAATACCACATGTTACTCTAAGTGATGAGAAGAAATTGCAAATGTTTAGTCTAACTAAGAGTGGAGGCTCACTACCACTTGCATTCCGCTGTTGGGATTGTTTTCTGAATCCAACATTATCAGAAGGTACCCAACATGTTTGGAATGTTAAGCTGGCAGCTAATAGAGAACGCCCTCGATTTGCACTAATAGCTTTTGTAGTGGATAATAAACTAACACACAATAATTTGAGGAACTTAAAAGTGTATCTAAACTCAGAGAACTTTCCGTACGATGACATGAATATAAATTTTAAGCGAGAACGATATGCCAGTTTGTATGACATGTATACAGGATTTCAAGCAAGCTACTATATGAAGGAATCTGAACCATTACTAACACCCACAGAGTTTAAAGAGAAAGCACCAATGGTTGTTGTGGACTTGTCACATCAGAATGAAACAGTTAAAACGGGGCCAATCGATGTAAAAGTTTCGTTCGATCTAGAAAGTGTTAGTGTGAAAAATACTAAGGTATATTGTCTGCTTATGCATGATCGATTGGACTGGATTAGTTCAACGTATTTTTTAACTTAAATATTTGGACATTCTTTACCTACTTAAGTACAAGACTGTATTTCCTAAATCTGAATATCCTCTTTTACAAACCAAGTATGGCGCAAAAGTTTTGGAAATAAATATCAAGCAAAATTTTTATATAAAATATTTTGGTCGGTTCAACCGAATTATGAAATGATTACTGCTATTCCAAACTAAACTCTCTTGTTTTCCCTGTTTATTCAGTTTGTGGCCGAAGGTTACCGGAATATGCTGCTTGAATGCTTCTATTATTCCTTAGAGACATAAGGATATACGTAGGTCGACTTACCACCAGATTGTTCTGAATAATAATCGCATACTCCATACGTAACTTTCTCGATTTTTCTAATAACAAAAGCGTCCAAGACATAAATTATCAATTCTATTTTTTTGGATGGCTTGTTAACCAATGGTGGAAACTATTCCAGAAGGCATGCTTATTTATTTGCCAGTGCAAATATGTATCAAATTCTCCTGTCTGGCCCCACACGTTCGGGCGTCAATTATGTAGTGCGCAGTTTGTGTCGGCTCGATGTTATTACCAACATTGTATAACTAGATTATTGCCGGGTGAGCACCTCTTGCTATGCTCTTAGCTTGCTTGTCGGATTGGTCGTGGTTATTGCTACCTCCTCGAATGTCATACGTACACTCACAAAATAATAAAGGTGCACATGTACCAAAAAGGTACACTAAACCGAAAAATTCTATAGTGCAAGTTGATAGTACCCCATCAAGCGTCGTATTTCGACATTTGATAGGAAAAACGTTGTATTGAACGGGTTTCCCGTAAAATCAACAGTATTTTTTTGCGTTGTACTTTCAATTTGTACTATCAATTAAAATGTTGATAATAATACTGTTAAATTGATATTACATTTATATTTTAATATTAATACTGTTTAATTGATATGACAGCGCTGTTTTCAGCGTTAGTTTGTCAATAATACTGTAAAATTGATATAACATACTGTTGCAATTTTCATGGGCTGTTACTGCTACTGTTAAGTTGATATGATATGCTGTTGCAATTTTTATTGGATGATATTGTCTTCTGTTAAAGTGATATGGCATGCTGGAACTCGATTCGTAAGGAATGTACTTTATCTGGACGATGTTTACGTCATTATGAGTTTGGAATTGGCTTATCAGCTAAGGCACTCGACGCAATAACAAGTGGTCTAAAGTTCAAATCCCGTCTCGGTAAGCATAAAACCATAAAATTTTAAAGGTTGTTTCTTATTTCTTACATTTCTAGCTTCAGCATGAATGACTTGCAGTTTTCACAATGGTCTAGCTGCTGCACTATGTATCTATCTTAAATCTTAGGTATTAATACAGTCAGGTACGATTGTCATACTAGGATCATACTTAAGGTATTCAGTTGCTATGCTATCGTCGTAAAGTACTAAAGTGTTATTTTGAATCATTACAACAAACACACGGAAGAATGTTTAACACAGCAAACGAGCCCCTGGGTATCTGGTGATTTTTTGGTTCAATGCATACACAAAAAAAAAGAAAAAGAAAATAACGATATGTATATAAATATACATTAAACAAAAAAAAAGGAAAGTTTAATCCCTAAAACCAGATTGCCAATCATAACCAGGTACACTACTGTGGTTGGGTTCTCAGCTGTTTTTGAGTCCCCTTAACTTCTCTACCCACCCTAAATAAGCGGCATCCCAAATGGAGTTGGATGTCACCCTTTAAAAGGAAATGCATAGTTTCCCATTAGACGCCATTTCGATCATGCTGTACTCGGGTCTAACAATTCAATTCAATTCAACAATGTATTTCAATAATCCAAATTTCAAGTTGTCTTGCATAACTGTCTTTCATTTAAATATTCAATAGTGCTCGTGAGCTAATAAACTTATATATATTCTATTCGAGACATGTTAAGTTAAAGAATAGTACTAACTAATACTCAAATTCCATTAGCTTGCATTTGTCATTAACAGCAAGTCGCGGATGTAGGTGATTCCACTACAAATCCAACTTATCCGTCATCCTGTTTTAACAGGGGTTTTGTTTTGTTTTTCATGCACTTGATGTCCAGCTGCTGTTTTACCCAAATCGGCACTGTTTAAACCAAGTATCGATAGGAAATTTCATACTATCGACTATGTAAAAGTGCTGTTCAGTGCTCTGTAATGTTAAATTCTAACATCAACGGGGAAATTTGAACAAGATTCTCATTGTGCATAGGGGAATCTTATACAAACGGAAGCAGCATTCCCGAGTTCCAATTACATACTTGCATCCGGCTTGTAGTGGAATCGGGGTATTATTTGTATTTTCATATATGTTGCCGTTTCGTTTATTTAAATTGAAGCAATAGTTATGTGCACGAATATACGTACATATGTCTGTATGTAATTTTTATGGTTGAAATTGTCGACAATATGTTCAAACGTATATACACAAGTATGTCACAAACTTTATTTGCTTCAATTTTTGCTAAAAAACTTAAATCACAAAGGTGCCAGAAATTGAGCTCTTTTATGCGTGAAGAAAATTATGTATGTACTGACATACAATATCACCAATTTTAACGTAGAATACGTTATTCGGCAGGTTAGGGGTGCAATGCGAAGTAAAAATTTTTGCGACCACTTTCGCCGCGTTCATTTCGATTTTTTTATACTTTAAACATTCCCAAATGGAATCTCATTTATATCGGAGTTAACTGAATTTGTTAGCTTTCGAACAGTATATAAAGTATAATACTGCTACATATAAAGTTTTTGAATCCATAAGTAAATGAAATTTTAAGCGCAATACATTTTTCGGCAATTTTCATATGCGTGTTTTTTGTGCTCATGTATTAGCAATAAGTAAGACCGGGCGCGATAGTGATAGCTATAGCGGATAGACTGTGCATATAGTGTTGTTTCAGTTGCCGTTGCGCTCAGTGGTGTTTCGAAGCAAGCGGCGTGCCAACGCACTGTGGGCATTTTACCAAAAACTGGCATTAATTAATGGCTTGCAAACCACGCAAGATATTTTGATTTGGTTTTTTGCGTTAGGTTTGTAAGAACCAAAGGAAAATCATTTTAATAAAATTGGCTTGTTGCCGCCCTTTGTTTTCAACATATCAGGTCGAAATCTGGGAGTCAAGCATGTTTATATAATACTAAAATTTTTTTAAAAATTCATGGATATCGGCCAACTATATAATTTTTACTAGAGATTTTCATAAACAAGAAGTTATATTTGGGACATGTAAAAATAAATATATGACAGTTTTTTTTTGCAAAGCGCCCCATAGTGCAGCCGCAACAAACAACGGTAAAAGCTTGTGTGTGTTCGAAAAAGAAGCAACCGCGTTTCATTTCTCATGTCGTCTCAACATTTGACTTATACTAATTAATGCAAACCAACTTAGAAGGGTTGTATAAACTCAATATGAACTTTGTGCAATTAAATAGCAAAACGTGATTACTTCAATATTATGTCTGTGTAATATGTTTAATCATATTTTGGCAATAAGGTAAGGCGTTCAGAATCAATTGTTGTAGATAATTTAATAAACTAGCACTTAAATCGACGTTTTTTGTAAGTAATTAAAATATATTATCTATATATTAAATTATATATTTGATTTTTTTTATTGACGATTATTAAATATTTGTACAAGGGGTATTTTTAATTTGTGCATTTTTTGGGTCTCAGCCACGACAATCCAGCACGTGTTGTTGTTGGTTTATGGCTGTTTTTAACTATTTATGTATGTATTTGATTCGGGAGGCAAAATGAGTGTGTGTGTGTATATTCACGAAAAATAAACCAGTGCAAAAAAGTCGCTACCAATATACTAAATAGAATGAAAATATAATAAAATGCCTTCTTAAAAGCGCCTATATTTAACAAAATATTTTGAAAGTAAATATAAATAAGTGTGATTAGAAAATACATTTATATTATTAATATTCGTATGAAATTTATCAGGAGAGAAAACAAACCCTTCTAGAAACTTATGGAAACTACATTCAATCTTCAACCTTCATTGATATGGTTTGGAGCATACATTTAAAAATATATTTTACTTAATTTAATTTCATTATTTTGTCATTACTTCTATTTTGTTTGATAAATTTGAAATGTTACGTATTCTACGTAAAATCTTAGCGGCCGTGTTGGAGACACAGCCTGTTGGTCTTTTTTGATATTTATTTTTTCGACTGCAGCGGACACACTAATTAATTTTTAAGCTCAATTTTTGGCACAGAATACCTGCAGACTTTCTAGAGACTCAATAGAAAGTGATATTCCCCGTTTATTGGCCATCAGAAGTTTCTTCTTAAAGCGTTCAATATGGCGAAGGTCCAAAGGGCCAGTCCAGCGAGTCCAAATTCCAAGTGGTGCGAAAAATAAACCAAACGCGAAGCCTAAGCCACCACCGCGAAACAAACAAAGTTATGAAAATATCGATGTCCCTGCTCGGCCGCCAATGAAAAAGACTTTTTAGATTATAATAAATTACAATGAATGATGAGACGCGGTTTTTTCTTTGTACAAATTTTAATATTAAATCAGTGTGGCGGCTTCAAGACTAGTACGACCATTAATTCTAGCTTAGTCTAAAACGGAGTGCGTGGGCCACAGGCGACCGCACGCAACACCAATTCGCCGTCGGCAGATTGCCGATCGGCTTGCAAGTTGGCGTAGAGCTACTTTCTCTTAAGCTAACTTGTGCTACGATTTCATTTGCTTCTCTTAATAAATATTAGCTTAAGAATTACTCCAACAGTTATCAAAACTCAGGAAATTGCAAATCGTTGACATGACTTACTCCTTTCACGATCGTTGAGCTCAAGATGGTGCACACGTAATTCTGATAGGGAATAAGTTGATTAGGTAACTCATTTACGCCAATAAACCACAAAAATTAAGACCTAAAATTATATACCATCCTAACCGTCCGAAATATGTCCATTTCTGTTTAAGTTTACAAAAGAAACTAGATTTACTTATAATATGTTTTTATCTATTTTATTTATTTATTTATTGTCAGCTATGAGCAGCTGACATAAAATTAAAATTAATATTAAATAATTATGGTAAAAATAATTAAGTTAATAGTAAAATCTAAAATTATAGTTAAATGTGAAGTCAAATTAAGGTACAAACGTTAACGTTAAAGCTCTGGGAAATTCAACAAGAAAATTAGTGATCCAACATTTGTTGCATGGATTGGGAAAAACCCAATCAGACCAGCGGTATATTAGCAACAACAATTGTGTGATTTTGTTTACATTTTTCAACAGAGGTTCTAATTTCAGAGCGCTCTGTGTTCTTGGCTACATGTGTAAACAACAATTTAAACTGATTATGTAAATGAAATAAAATGACATGAAACATGTATAAACGTATAAAACATATAAACATAGTTCTAAAAAAGTAACATAACCTTAAAATTCCAAAAATTCCGAAAAATTCGTCCGCACTGACAACTTATCACGTTGACAGCTGCTTTGCGACTAACAACAGGCTCCTAAAAATTGAGCGAGCATGCTCTCACGACTTAGGCGGCGTTTACAATGTCAGCCTGAGATTGGATTAAAGCTTTTACCAACCTGAGACGTACGCTGGTAGTTTACAATGTCAGCGTGAAAGTATGTTCGAATTTTCGAAATCAGCTGTTAGCCGTCTATGAGCTGTGAACAGCTGATGATTGTTTCATTTTTGTGGCAAAAATTTTTAAAGTGAAGCAGAATTGATAAATAATAAAAAATGAGAAGACGACAACAACAAAAAATTTTAGTAGCTCATCATACAATGATGATGCAAGCAGCTGTTGCTACTGCTGCTGAACTTGAAGAGGAGCAGCCGCAGGGAAGTGCTCGACGGTGTTGGGCGCGAGAGCATTTGATGCAGCGGGATAGGCTCGGGCATGGGCAGCTGATTCGAACACAGCTGACACACGTGAAATGGCGCGAAAATTAAACGATTTGCTTTTTTTACATAACATGGATTTTATTGTTATATATTCGTTAATATGTACTAAATAAATATTAAAAAGTGAATTCTATTAACATTTACCTCTGTATTGAGTAAAATTGAGGTAAAAACATTGGAGCTAACGAAGATGCGACACCTATTGACAGCCATTTTGAGTAAAATAGAGGTTTAGAGCTTTGGTGCTTTCAAGCACATGTTGCTAATTTCGAAAATGCGACACCTATTGACAGCTTTTAAAACTCCATTTTCCAATTGCTTTTTGCTGAGATGCATATGAGACCGGTTACAGATTGCAAATGAGGGAGACAAACTTATGTGAAAAATATGTGTGTCAGACTGAAACAAAACATTTTCCAATCTCACGCTGACATTGTAAACCCCGCTTTAACCATGTATAATTCAACCATGGTCTAGCACATGATACAATTATTATGGTAGTGTCATGCGAGCAACCAAGTACCAACTGATTTGAACATGTGAGTGCGAGGGAGACAGTCAAGTTGCTCTATTTACTTTACTCTCTTTTAAGGGGTTATTTTGTTAGTGCGACAGAGTTAGGTATAAAAAGTGTTTTGGTTGTATGTATACGGCCGATACATTTTGGTTGCTTTGTTGTGACATCTAAATTAAAATAAATATTCATATTCAAATAAAAAACATTTATTATTATTATTTTAAAGAAGTATTTTTAATAGTTTTTTATTTTTAATTATGTTTTGTGTAATGTCTATAATTATTCGTTAAAAGTACGATGATTTACTTATTTCGCTTTTATTCATTTTTCAGTTCACACGAATACGTGCGCTTGGCGTAAGTGTAACCGGAAAAAAGATCGAAGCCACATAAGTGTGGCCAAACCTTCTGATAAAACTTAAACTAACATCGACACTTAAATACTAGCTTACGATATATCGGTATATACTAACATTACATAGACAATCGATAGGACAATAAATAAATGAATAAATAAATACTTTACAACTCGGCCGTCCTGACAAGGAATCGACCTCGATTCCACTTACTCTAAATTACAGAGGGCTCAGAGCCATACCAGACGGTGGGGTATTGCCTGCGGTCAGACATCAAAATCACAGTTTTAGTCAGGAGTAAGCCACAATTTTAATTTAGATGACTCTAGTACACCGTCGTACGGAAGCTGGGTTAGCTGAGAGCCTTCCACATCCCGAATGACATATCGGTCGTTCGGAAGCTTCTTATGAATGACATAGGGACCACGGTATCGCCTAATGAGTTTTTTATTTACGCCAGCCGTTGTATCAACATTTTTGATAACCACAAAGTCACCTTCTTCAAAATTAACAGCCGGTCGATGATATTTATTAAAGTACTCTGTGTTATACTCTTGAGATTTGACAATGTTCTGCAAAGCAATCTTACGGGCATCTACTAGGGACACTTCATCAATCAATCTATCATCTAAACGCTCAGTCAGCTCATCTACAACAGCGCCACGCTGTTCGACACCAAAAAGAAGGACGGAGGGTGTAAATTTAGTTGTGGAATGGATTGAATTATTTAAGGCGAACTCAATTTTCGGAAGTTGTTCCACCCAATTGGCATGATCCAATGGTTCAGCCAATTTACCCAGCATGGGGCCTAAGACACGGTTGACGCGTTCCACTTGACCATTAGCACGAGGTGAGGCAGTTGCATTCTGGACATGGACGATATGACGGGACTGCAGAAAATCAGCAAACTCAGCGGAAGTGAAGCACGTACCTCGATCACTAACAATTCGACGGGGTCGACTGAAGTTTGGAAAATACTGCGTCTCTAGAGTGTGACATGCTTCTCGGGAACTCGTAGTAGCGGCAGGGTACAATTTAACAAACTTCGTAAAGGCATCAATAACGACTAGCAGATATTTTTTCCTGGACTGTATTGACGGAAGTGGTCCTAAGTGGTCAATATGAAGGGTATCAAACGGCAGAGGAATTTTCGGAATACAATGCAGGGTAGCGTTATTATTATTAGCGGAAGCAGAATAATAAATGCACTTGAGACAGTTTTTAATAAAATTATTAACGTAAGATTTCATATAGGGAAACCAATAATGTTTTTTAATCTGCGTACAACATTTCTCAGTGGACAAATGACCTAGCTTTTCGTGCGCGGTTCGTATGACACTATTAATCATTTCGGCAGGGACATAAAGTTGAAGTACGTCGGTTGGTGATCGGCGATACACAACACCATCTTGTAATTCAAAACCAGCCATCTCTTGGTTCTCCAAGACACTCCGAAGTTTGACAATTTCTGGATCACGGTTTTGCGTCAGTTGTAGTTGGAAATCCAGGTTCAAGTCATCCACATATGCCGAAGTGTCTAGCCTACTAAGTGCATCAACATGGGGCATAGAGATGCCGGACCGATGTACAATAGTATAATTATAATTTTCCAATAATAATGCCCAGCGGGCAATTTTCGCGGAAGATCCACCGTTCTTCAGAGTTAACGCTAACGAATTACAATCTGTAATTATCTTAAAAGGTATAAACTTCAGGTATGTCTCAAAACGCTTTAAGGCATATACAATGGCCAGGGTTTCTAATTCATAGCTATGCAATTTGGATTCTGGGGCGGAAGCGGTCTTTGAAAAATAGCACACAGGATGAAACTTATCATCAGTTTGTTTCTGCAGCAGCATCGCTCCAAAACCGGCGGAACTAGCATCACAATGTAATTCGGTTTCTGATTTCGGGTTATAAATAGACAACACAGGTGACTCTATCAGTTTGGACTGCAGTGTTCGGAAGGATTCAAGACACTCATCAGAGAAAACATAAGGGGCATCTTTTTTCAGCAGACGCGACATCGGATAGGCAATTTTGGCAAAGTTGGGTACAAAACGGCGGAAGTACGAAAAAAGACCCAGACAGCGTTCCAATTCTTTCCTATCCCGAGGTTCCGGCAGATTTTTAATAGCTTGAAGGTGAGCTGGTTTTGGGGTGATACCGGAAGAGTTCGCTAAATACCCCAAGTACTCCAACTCTTTGTGTGCAAAACGACACTTAGACAATTTGAGGCGTAATCCATTCACTCGTAAGGTATAAAGTGCCTCTTTCAGCACTCGCAGATGGGTTTCAAAATCACTCGACGCGATTAAAATGTCGTCCATATAAATCACCAGTTGACCTCTATTGATCAAGTCCTTCAGCACAAAGTACACAAATCTAGCGAAAACTGGGGGACCATTGCATAGTCCAAACGGCATGCAAACGTACTCAAATTGTCCGTCGGGTGTTACAAAGGCAGTGTATTTTATCGAATCAGGGTGCATCTTAACATGGTGAAATCCACTTTCTAAATCTAGTACAGTAAAGAACGATTTACCCCCCAGGTGTTCGATGCAATCCTCTAACAGCGGAATAGGGAAGTGGTCACGGACTGTAATTTTGTTCAGCGGGCGATAATCAACACATTTTCTTAAGGTATTATCTTTTTTTCTCACGGGCACTATAGCGGAAGCGTAAGGAGAACTACTATGACGGATAATGCCAGCCTCTAATAAATCATCACATATCTGGCGCACTTCGTTGCGCTCGTGACGGGATAGTCGGCGGGGACGGCAGAAAATGGGGGTCTGACTTGTCAATTCAATTTTCATCTCGTAATTAGTAGGTTTAATCAGTTCTGCAGGGATATCAACATAAGAGGCGGAAATAACAGACTGCAGCTTTGCAGCTTGTTCTGACGACAGAGTGGACTCTATATTAAACTCATTTTCACTAACAACAGGTAACTCGATTGCATTCATAACTGCCAGGGCATCATCCAGCGACTGGTCAGTTATGACAGAACACTCTTTCTCAGCGGTACACGGCTGTGATTCGGCAGGCATAAATTTATTCTCATTACACGATCGGGTTGAATCTTTTTTGATTATTGTGCGTTTGACATCTGTTCTAAACAAATCAAGTGAATTAAGGACAGCAGTGAGTTTCATGTTACAATTTAATTTATATTTATTTAAGGCCACCAGTCTATTTTTGGTATATTTGATTTTAAATTGACATAAATTTATATTCGTTTTCTCAAAAAAGTCTCTACCCAAAATCATTGGCAAATTTGTGGCATTGTTAGGCAGTACCTCGAATGTATGTAATACTGTTTTTTTAAAAATACGTATGGCACATTGTACTTTCCCCAACGACATAAGTTGGTTATTCCCCAGACCACGGCAGTTCAGCAGGGTTGACTTCATTTTACAGGTGGGAGGCACTTCGGATTGCCGAATAAAACTTCTAGGACTACCCGAGTCAAGGAGGGACAAAATATTTGTAAACTCACTGCTTTTCACTTGATTTGACACAAAGGCAACACTCACCATCTGTAGATGTTCTACTTTATCCACTAAAGTGTCTCCACAGCAGGAATGGTAGTCTGTCTCGGCGGCGGCAGCATTGGTAGCGATGACCTTCGCAATTTTAAACGGGCAGTTCCTATAAATATGGTCCATTTTTCCACACTTAAAACATGAGTTGGCTGGTCTCAGAGGTTTCGGGCACTGGGATTTGTAATGTCCAAACGAGGAACAGTTGTAGCACCGCACATCTTTCGCGGCAGGGACGGCAGTTGTAGACTGCAGTGGGACACTAGTAGCGGCAGGTTGTCGAGGCAGAGACTGGGTAACGGCAGCCACTTGTCTACCCGCAGTAGATTGGACTCGACGTCTTTCGTACCTCTCCAGGAGCGTCTTCAGGTCGTACACGGTCCTGGCTGCATACAGCATGCCCACTGCCGACGAGTTGTCTCGGAGTCCATCAATGATGAGATCCACCAACTCAGCCTCCGGAATTGTGGCATTCATGGCGATCTCCTGCATCTCGATGGCATACCGAAGGTATCCCTCTCCAGGCTTAAGACGTCGGTTCCGCAGGGCTGCGTACACTTCTTCTGTGCTCTTTAATCTTCCGAACTCATTTATTAAGATTTCCTTTAGCTCTTCATAGCTGCGCACAGTGAGTGTACGCATGAGGACTGCCGCCGTGCCTTCCAACAGCCGACGACATACAACAAATCGCAAACGGTCATCCAGTTGGAGTATTTCACAGGCGTCTTCCAAGTCGCTGATCCACTTGTTTACATCGTAAGCGTTGTCTGCCGAAAACCGCGGTACCATGGACTCGATCACACTAATGTCTGTTACCCGCTGACTGGGGACGCCAGGAGACACATCGATCTGCTGTTCCAAACTCGCAATTTGCTTTTGCAATTCCAAGACTTCCTTTTGTTTACGTAAGTAAGCTAAATGCTCATCCAGGTTCAAAGACACGGGAAGCGGGGTGACCGCCAGAACAGCAGACGGCAAGACAGCAGCCGGAACAGTTGACAGCAACATTGACTCCGAAACGGCAGACAGCGAGGCGGCAGCAGGAGCATATGACGACAGAGTTGACGCTGAAACGGCAGACAGCGAGGTGGCGGCAGTAGCATATGACGGCAAGGTTGACGCTGAATCGGCAGGCAGCGACGCAGCAGCAGGAGCATATGACGACAGAGTTGACGCTGAAACGGCAGACAGCGAGGTGGCGGCAGTAGCATATGACGGCAAGGTTGACGCTGAATCGGCAGGCAGCGACGCAGCAGCAGGAGCATATGACGGCAGAGTTGAGGCTGAAACGGCAGACAGCGAGGTGGCGGCAGTAGCATATGACAGCAGAGTTGGCGCTGTAACGGCATGCAGCGAGTCGGCAGCAGAACTGGTCGACGGCAAAGTTGACGCTGAGACGGCAGGCAGCGAGGCGGCAGCAGATCTGGTCGACGGCAAAGTTGACTCTGGGACGGCAGGCAGCGAGGCGGCAGCAGAATTTGACAATTCTGACACTAGTTTGCGTATTTGTATTATCGTTGACAGCGGCGGCACTTCCACATTGTGTGCCTTCAGCAGTTTTATCATTTCATCCTTATTCAGGCCCATTGTTGTAAATTGGGCGTTAAATATTTATTGGGCGTTGGGCGTATCCCACTTCTGAGCTGTAATGTCTATAATTATTCGTTAAAAGTACGATGATTTACTTATTTCGCTTTTATTCATTTTTCAGTTCACACGAATACGTGCGCTTGGCGTAAGTGTAACCGGAAAAAGATCGAAGCCACATAAGTGTGGCCAAACCTTCTGATAAAACTTAAACTAACATCGACACTTAAATACTAGCTTACGATATATCGGTATATACTAACATTACATAGACAATCGATAGGACAATAAATAAATGAATAAATAAATACTTTACATTTGTTTTTGTATTTTTAATTTAGTATTAAGGTTTTTGATACGAAAATGTATTCTTATCTTAAAATAAAATTTTTTACTTCGTTGGGCAATGTAAACGGCACAAGTAAAAATCTAAACTAAAAAAAACACATGAACAAACATAACAAACAGAACAAAATTCGTCCGCACGGACGTCTTACCACAACAACAAGCACTTTGCGACTGTCGATTGGTACCAGAAAAAAGAGAGCGTTGCTCGCATGACACTACCATAATAATTGTATCATGGTCATTAATTAATCATTAATTGTATTATGCCCAAGGTATACTTAACTAGGTAGCCGCACTATTGCTATCACCCTCTTTTTATTCCCTTATTCGTCAGTCTCGTTGCGAGCTTTGTTAGCGACGCACCTCCGCGGACAAATTTTTGCCGATCGTTGCCTTATTCGGCAGTCTCGTTGCGAGCATTGTAAGCGACGCACTTTCGCGGACGAATATATTTGCATTTTTCTAAGCAATTTTGTTGTTGTATTCAATAAAATTTGTCTCAGTTGCAGGAAAATAACTGCATGCATACATATGTATGTACATACATATCATACATACTTACACATTTCAGTGTGTTGACGCATTCTTTACTCTCTCGCTCTCGCTCTCTTTCGTACTCATTTTTCGTACTTACGTTTTAGGCAATAAAGAGAGAGAGTAATGCTACCTAGTTAAGTACATGATACAATTAAGTAGGTAGTGTTAGTCGAGAGAGCGCTCTCATAATTTTGGTACCAATCGACAGTCGCAAAGTGCTTGTCGTTGTGGTAAGACGTCCGTGCGGACGAATTTCGTTCTGTTTGTTATGTTTTCCAAAACACGGCACAAAATGTTGACTTGCCAAACCATGTAAAGAAATTTTTCTTTAAGATACGAATACATTTTCGCATAAAAAATCTTAATAATAAGCTCAAAGTGCAAAAGCAGAAACAAAAACTTATGGGGCATCGCAAATTATTAAAAATTTTACTATAAATAAGATAATTTTTTATATTTTTAATTTTAATATACTTTTTAGTTTAATATTGCTTTAATATAATTAAATGTTAATATATCTTTTAATTTTTGTTATTAAAAACTATCTAATTAATATAATCGAAAGCGTTTCATTTAGTCAAATATGTTTACGAAACTACAAAATTTCATGGCTGCATACAACCAAAACACTTTTTATACCTAACTCTGTCGCACTAACAAAACAACCCCTTAACAGAGTCGAGAGAGTAAAATAAAGAGAGCAACTTGACTGTCTCCCTCGCACTCACGTGTTCTGTTCAGTTGGTACTGGCTCTCTCGACTGACACTACCTACTTAATTGTATCATGGTTAAGTATACCTTGGTCCAAGGCAAGGTATACTTAACTAGGTAGTCCCGCTCTTTTGCTTGCCCTCTTTTTCTGTTGCCTTACGATTCAGTCTCGTTGCGAACGTTGTAAGCGACGAACGTACGCGGATGATCTTTTTGTGTTCGTTAGGCAACGAGAGAGCGGAGTGAGACTACCTAGTTAAGTATACCTTGCCTTGGTCTAGCAGCTACCACGCTCTCAGAGAGAAATATTGCAGGCTAGTTTTACTTAAGTCGTGAGCCTCGAGCATATCGCGTCAGTCTGCTTGCTGGTTTCGCAGAGACATGAGCCATACTGTATGTGTGCGCATAGCTTGTTTGTTTCTCGTCTTGTGTCCCTTTTCTTTGTATACCTGCTTGTGTATCGCTTTTGCCGCTAGCCCTAGAGCAGCAAGGCAGTGCGTTTACACAAATTACATTTACATATACATATATATTTGTGTGTGCAAATGTGCGTTTGTTTTGTTTGCAGTTTTGGTGGAGTTGGGCTTTGAAATGATTTTTGTTATTTCATTTCGACTAGGTTTCATAAGCATGTGTGTGTGTCCCTTTGTGTATACATGTTCATGTACAATGCGTATGCGTAGCATTGGCATTGTCATTCATTGACCTGCTGCGATCATCATGAATTTCGGCAAACACTAATGAGGCTGAGGACAATTTTAATTGGTTGCAAGTATTTATTTATTTTAATAAAATATAGTTAAATTCTATTTCATGATCTATATTATGTTATTTATTCGCCTTCTCACATTAAGCTCACTCCATGCATTTTATTGCTTGAGCTACCCAGAGGATACTTGGTCATTTTTAAGGGACCGGAAGTATGTGAGCTGCTAGACGCGCTCGAAAATTAAATTAAAATTACCTTAGTAAAATAATAGTTTTTTCTATAGTTTTTATTTGAATTTTTATTTAATTTTTTTTCTTTTGGTTATTTAGTTTTTCTTTTCTTTTTTTAATTAATTAATAAATTTGTAATTATATATAATACTAAGATAACAATAAATCAATATAAGGGAATTTTCGCGTCTAATTACTTTAAATTTAATTTTGTTAAAACCTATCAAGCCTTCATTATTTTAGTTTGTTTGTACCCTTCGTTGCTCCAATTAACTTGTCCGACAGCCACATTGTGTTTTTTCGCAGCAAAACCAAAAGAAAGTAATTTAGTATATATCTCCTATGTTCACTGCAGGAAACCAATTGCAAAATTTACCATTGTTATTTGCGTGTCTAATGCATTCACTATATATGCTTTCTTTAATTTTCCTAGCATGTGGACTTATTTGAAATGTTGCATGAAAAACTTGGTAGAATATTTTAACTAAGTCGAAAATTCGTCCTGTGGGGCCTTTAACTTTAAATAATTATTTAATGTCTTAAAATTTTTATTAAACAAGAAGAGTTCCGAATTCTCACAATTTGCAATCTCATCCTTCAGTAAGTTTTGGCAAGTGTTACATTTAAACTTTTGTTGCGATCTATACAAAACAAAACCTGCAAAATACCGCAAAGAATTCTCACTACTGGAACTTATTGATGTGGAAGGGATATTATCGGATGCAACACGTATATTTTCCATTGTGTTTGAACTTTGTTCTTGGTTAAGCAACTGTTCTTCGTTGTTCTTTACTGCATCACCATGTAGAACTGCATCATTCAAAAGCTCCCGTGTGGTCTCGTCAATAACATTTATAAGCAGTGTGTCTTCATCTGGCTCGCATTTACTTCTGGTTGTTATTGATGTTATCAGCTTCATTGACAACATTTTTGAAACTATCGCGTTAAATTCGAAGAGCATTGGATTATTGTTTGATGCACCTCTGCTTCTTATCAAATAAAACAGGTTTTCCAGTACATCTTGATTTAATCGCGTTAAAATCGTTGCGCTTTGCGTTCAGCGGCTCGTCGATTAAAGGAGAGGCGAAGGGTCAGCGGAAAGCATGAACGTACAGTAGTTTGTTATTATTTGTAATTGAATACACTTTCGTAATTTGTGTACATCTTTGCATAATTGTATGGCAAGGGTTGTTAGAAAGTGTCATAGGGTAAAAATTGGGAAGAGTATGAATGATAAGCAGCAGCAGAACTGATATTTACTGCCTTCGAAGTCAAAGTCTTGTGTTTGTTTTTACCCAAGCGCATTAATGAGGGATAAAAAAAAAGTGAGGAACAAGTGTTTGCCACAAGGCTGGGCTTTTTTTCTTTAAATAAATATGGTTCTTAGATATGAATGAAAGTTTGCCTGCCTAAAGTATTTTGTGACCTTTTGATACCTGTCCCACACCACAAAACACTTGCACTAGCAATTGTTATGCACCTTGCCAACCAAGTTTCTTGAGCTAAATGTGAGAGGACGAATCAATTGTACAATATTGAAATTGAATTAAAATACGTATATTTTATTAGTATAGAAACATAATTGCTTTTAATTAAATTGTCCTCATTCATGACGATCGCAGCAGGTCAATGAATGACAATGCCAATGATACGCATACAATTATACATGCATATGTATTCACAAAACGGCACACAGACATGCTTATGAAACCTAGTCGAAATGAAATAACAAAAATCATTTCAAAGCCCAATTCCACCAAAACTGCAAACAAAACAAACGCACATTTGCACACACAAATATATATGTATATGTAAATGTAATTTGTGTAAACGCACTAGTGCGTTGCTGCTCTAGGGATAGCGGCAAAAGCGATACGCAAGCAGGTATACAAAGAAAAGGGACACAAGACGAGAAACAAACAAGCTATGCGCACACATACAGTATGGCTCATGTCTCTGCGAAACCAGCAAGCAGACTGACGCGATATGCTCGAGGCTCACGACTTAAGTAAAACTAGCCTGCGATATTTCTCTCTGAGAGCGTGGTAGCTGCTAAACGACTTCCCAACTCTATATCAGAATTTTTGCATTTGAACGCTCTATTATATGAATTCTTGTTGGTATTAGTGATTAGTGGTTACAATAAGATAAAGAAAAAAGGATTGATCGTTTTAATTCTTGAGTTGCGGTATCCAAGGAGACCCGAGAATAAAGCATGTTATAGTCAGAACAAATAACACGAAATGGTTCATGAATTAAATAGTTGATTGAGCAACGATCAAGGCTAAGAGGTAAAAACTTTTGGGTAGATCTAATTGGAAAATTTAATTTTATTCGACTTAATAGAACTGATGTGTGGATTTCACCATTGAGTAGATTAGTGATGAATACTACACCATGCATAATTAAACGGTAAAAATTTTATAAATTTATAGAACGCTTATGTAAAAGCAAAACAAAGACCGATTTAAAGCCACTGAACTTAGTATCAATTCATTTAAGCGCGTGCAATATCAAAACTTGCAGAAATTATCAACTGAACTCGAGAGAGAAAGCTTGAGTGTTGGTTTATGCACGCGTAGAAACTCTTACTCCGTTACATCAATGCACGCTCTCTCTATACTTTTTATGTGATCTGGCTTGCACGACTTTATATGTTACTGTCAACGCGGTATTTATATTTTAACTGAAACCGATAGGTATATTTAGAAGCCCCGACCGATTAGATTTTTAAGGAATTTTTAATTTTCTTGACTTAATCACCAGGGACTATAGATTAATATGGATATGACACTCAAAACACTTTAATTGAGCTAAACTGATATACCTGATGTCCACTTTTTATGTGTATGGATTTATCCACAATAAATAATATAAAGTTTAAGTGAATATGCCTCTTGTTTGAGAATATAGGTTATATCACGTGGTTAAACTCCATTTTTATAGATGTAACTATATGTCACGTTTATGCAGCGATGTTTTACGCCACGAGGTTTCTTTGCTACTACCTTCTGACCACGAGGTGTCAAGCTTTTTAAGCTAAGTGGTCTATGCCAATTTTGCTTGACCAGAGCAAGAAAAACAAGATTAATTGATACCCTCTCGTGCTTTCCTTTATGGTGAGCAATACATACCAATGACTCTCTGAACTTCTAATCTTCTCTTCTGTTGTACCGTATAAAAGCTCCCTGTAATAAGCTCATTACAATTCGATCTTACTGAAAGCGGAGATTCCAACGTGACCTACATCTAGCAAAGAAAACAACTATGTCTCTCAATATAACATAATGACAGTAGTGTCCCACTGCCACTACAGCACCATTGAAAGAGAATAGTTATGCTATGTAACTTTAACTGAAACAGGCTGTCGCTATACTTGAAGCTGAATTTCTTTGAGGTTGTATACCCCTAAATATTTACCTCCTTCATCCACTAGCTGATAATAAGATGAGCCCACTCGTTTCGTTTCTACGGCCGGTAGAAATACTGGTGCCAATTTAGCACAAATTCTTTTTATCGCGTTACTCTGACAGAATTTACATGCATAGACTTATCATTTACTTTAAGCTGGATACTACATGAGCGCAAATTATATGTTTTGGCATTTCTTTCATGTAGCTCTTCAATTCTTTTGTCGGATGACCTGTACGGCGTTGGGGCTACCAATTCTGGTGTCCTCAGATAGCTGGTTCAGTCGCCGTAATAAATTATAGTCCTGGCCATCTAAAACCATATTTTGACCAAAGACCAGAAAGTAAGGCGAAAATCCAGTACTTTGGTGTACATTCGCTCTTAACGCCGCTCTTATTTCTGGTAGCTTAACATTCCAGTTTGTATGGTCCTTTCCAATGTACGCTCTAATAGCGGCTAAAAAATATCTATTTAGTCGCTCGATAGCATTAGCCTGTGGTAAGTATAAAGCTGTGCACATATGAGATACTCCAAGCTTCGTTGAGAATGCTTTAAATGCACCTCAAACGATTTGGGAACCATTATCGGTTAGAATGGTTTCGGGTACCCGAAATGTACAAAATAATTCGTTTTCCAGATACTGGCAAATTTTATGTGAAGTAAAACGCTTTAAGGGGCATAAGAAGTGAAATTTTGTATTGTGGTCTACTACACCTAACAGTCCTATAATTCCACTTTTGGAGCGAGGGTATGGCCTCAAAAGATCCAATTGGGGACTTCAATACTGTATTTGAACCTTTAGTGTGCCGGCAAAGTAAACTTTGGGAAACATGTTCCCGTATCTGCTTATTCATTTTTGGCTGAATAAATATCTCCTAATCTTTTTTAAGGTTTTGGATATGCCACTGTGAGCAGCGTTTGGTGGATCATGGGCTCTTGTGATCACATCTGATGTGAGTCCCGAAGGCACCCAAAGCTTCCAAGCTGATACATCGGCTACTTCCTCAGTTGGAGCCGAAACTAGATGTTTATAGACTAGATCATCTTTTATCTGTAAATCTGGTAGTCTTGATTCATTAAACAAACAGGATGTGGATGAATTGGATTTGTAGTGGAATTACCTACATCCTCGACTTGCTGTTAATGACGGATGCAACCTAATGGAATTAGGGTATTATACAAACGGAAGCAACATTCCCGAGTTCCAATTACATACTTGCATCCGGTATTATACCCCGATTCCACTACAAGCCGGATGCAAGTATGTAGTTGGAACTCGGGAATGTTGCTTCCGTTTGTATAATACCCTAATTCCATTAGGTTGCATCCGTCATTAACAGCAAGTCGAGGATGTAGGTAATTCCACTACAAATCCAATTCATCCACATCCTGTTTTATATATATTTCCGAAAACCGATCAACCGGGAAATGCAAACGATGTTAGAATTTAACATTACAGAGCACTGAACAGCACTTTTACATAGTCGATAGTATGATATTTTCTATGGATACTTGGTTTAGCCAGTGCCAATTTGGGTAAAACAGCTGGTTATCAAGTGCATTAAAAACACAAAAAAACAAACTAAATTCAAATAGATTTTGAATATTGTAAAGGTAAGTTAAATTTGATACATGTTGATTTGAATTACTAGTTATTAAATCATTAATAGATGGCAGCAGTCAAAACGCCTATAAAGTGGGATGAGGCATCTGAGTCTTTGCTGATTGAGTTGTGGGAGGAGAGCATGGACGCGCTGAGATCGCAACAGCGCAACTCCCACATTTATGCGCGAATTGCGGAGTCCATTAAAGTGGACTTAAATAAAGAAGTCACTGGGAAGGAAGTGAAAACAAAAATTGACAACATGTGTCGCAAATTCCGGTATGTAAATAGTGCCTATTGCGTAAACGTACATAAAACTTATTAATTTTTTAAACAGGATATAGATAAAAATGACTGGGTCATCTGGTGGCGCTCCATCAAAATGGAAATATTTTGATCGACTCAACAGGTTCTTGGGGAGCGTGAAATCTATAAACCCAGTAGCGTTTGAGAGCACCGGAGACTATGGTGAAGGACAGGAGCCACCTGACATCTCTGGTGTTTCAACGTTGCGGCGGTCAGAATCGTTGGGGTCCAGCCTATCCATAGGTGACGAACGCTCATGTTCGCGTGATTCTAGCCGTACGCCTAGCGCAGCCGCGGATACACCACCAGACAAAAGGCGCAAGATGCAGGCAGAGGCAGCTCTTCATGCTGAGCTCTTGGAGCAGAACCGCCAACGCAACGAGACGTTAGTGAGCATTGCAGAATCGCAATTTAAAGCGATTTAAGGCCACACTAAAGTGATGGAGAATATCGCTAAATCAACAGCGAAATTCCAAGAGGAAATTTTAAAAAAATTATAAAAAATAAAATAAAAAGATAAAATATTTAAAAAAAATAGTCTTGTTTTAAAAATTTAAAGTATTGCTTTATTGTGCATTGTTTTTAAGCGATGTTAATATCGCACGACGAATTGACTCAGCTGGTGGAAAACGATCGTGGAGTATAGTGCTGTGCTCTGGTTGCTCGTGTGTGTTGTCAGCTTTAAACCAACTCTCCGATACTACACAATTATTTTCATTTAAGAAGTTGTGCAGTATGCAGCATGCCATAACACTATTGGGTACTTTATCGCATCTATTATCCAGACCTTTTCCGACTCTGCAACAGCGTGCTTTTAGCTGTCCAAAAGCACTTTCGACCGCTCTTCTCGCTTTCGACAACGCATAATTAAATTTCTTTTGGCCATCCTGTGCTGACACACAAAACGGGTAAGGCTTCATAAGCGTGGTCGAGAACTTAAATGCAGAGTCTCCCAAAAGAACGAATGGCACGTTGACTCCACCAATAAGCTTTGCATTATCTCGGAAAAGTGTCGTTGTGTCCACCATCTTTTTTAAGCCACTTGCCTCATACACCTGCGAATCATGGCAACGACCTGGGCAACCCACACTGACATACATAAATCTATATCGGTAGTCAACTAAAGCAAATAAAATGGTCGAGTACCATCTTTTATAATTATGGTAGTCGACAGCCTCACTTGCAGTGGGATGAATTTCTATATGGCTCCCATCTACAAAATAATGTTATTATTTCTGTGCTTGGTTATAAATAAACAAAACTCACCAATAGCCCCAAAGCACTGCGGAAATCCAAGCTTTTCGAACCCTTTTACACACACTTCTACCTTTGCCTGAGTAATGAAATTAAGAGGCAAGAACTCCGCTTTCAGTGCATTGTACACTTCGCTGCAAAACTCATGGAGAATCTTTCCAACCATTGAAGCCGATACTCCAAAAAGCCTGCTCACGACACGGTACTCTGCTGAGGAGCCAAGTGCGTAAAGGGCGATTGCTATGCGCTTATCGAGTGGAATTGCTTTCCGAAACGAAGTGTCTTGCCTGGATATTTTGTGGAAACGCCTAACCAGAATATCAAAGCTGAACCTCTCCATGCGAAAGCTTTCTTTAAAAAACGCATCTGAGTTTGCTGCAACATCGTGCTCCCAGAACATTCCATGTCGTTCCTATATTATGTTATACTTAATTAAAACTTTGCTATAGTTATTCAAACTATAACTTACGAATTTCCACTTTATAGGCGAAGCGCGTTGTTTTTGCTGATCTACTGGTGGCATTGAAGTGTCATCAAATGACTTCGCCAACTCATTTCGCCAACGCTATTTGTCAGCTTAAAACATGTCTGCACAACCTGGGACATTTGCAAAACCATGTTTGCATTATGCCCACAAATTAAAGCAATAATTTTAGCTTTTTTGGCTTCACTAATTTTATTTGTCTTTGGGCTCATTTTTGTTTTCAATTATATACATACAAATAATACAAAAACAGCTGTGAGCTGACACTTAACAGACCCCTGTTAAAACAGGATGTCGGATGAATTGGATTTGTAGCGGAATCACCTACATCCGCGACTTGCTGGTAATGACGGATGCAACCTAATGGAATTAGGGTATTAAACCACATGTGCTCGCGTCACAGACTAAAATAAACGTTCTGATAAAATCAGGGGTGGAAAGAATCGGTGGCGAGGTCAAGTAAGACCTAAGTTGCTTGAATGCTTTTTCAGCGGTTTCATTCCAGATGAGTGGCTGGTGTGTCTTTAATAGATCAGTTAAAGGATGACACAATGTGGCATAGCAGTATCAATAAATCGACGGTACCACCCAGCTAGTCCTAAGAACCGTCTCAACTGTTTCATTGTTTTTGACGTAGGGAAATCGACGATCGCTTGTATCTTATGGTGGTCTGTTTTTAACTGACCGTTCCCAATTATAAAACACAAATTCCTTATCTTCTACATGCAGAAGTTTGGCTTGGCACTGTTGCTAGTCAAATTAGCTTTTCTCAAATGAACAGCCACTTCTTGCAAAAGCAACATTTGTTACTCAAAATCTTCTGACAAGATAAGCAAGTCATCCACGTACTCAAATACTCTCGTGGAACAGTGAAAGCTGTGTACCGACGTGAAAAATCTTCTAATGGTATTTGCCACTAAGCGTGTTTCACGTCTAATTCTGTGATATACGTAGCTGGTGGAAGACGATGTAAAATACCGTCATTATGAGGTAAGCGGTATGCATCTTTACGTGTGTGTTTATTTATTTTCCTTGAGTCCAGACAAAGTCAATTTTTGACTCCCATCTTAACGGACACACAATTACTACTCCAGGGACTATTGGATTCCTCTTTTGCATCTAACGCTAACATCTTTTCAACCTCTTCAAACATAAGTTTCTCTTTAGCTGGTGAGGTGGGCCAGTAGCGTTGTTTATTCGGTGTAGTCTTTTCCATCTCTATTGAATGCTGGCTGACTTAAGTCAATCCCAGCAATTCAAATTCGTGAGATGGAAACGTTTTAACAATTGAATCTAATTTGTTTTTCTCTTATGGATTTATTTTATGCTTCGTTCGTGATTCTTTTGTCTTTTCAGTATGCCCAACATCCAATTCGTTAACCTCCCGTTCATTTAAATTTAACAATCCTTTTAAAAGGCCGAACATTTTCCAAAAATCAATACCCAGATATACATACGTCTTGTTTGAGATCTAGAATTATGAAGAACTCAATGTTGTGAACCATATTGCGAAAATGAAAAGGAACTGTTAACTAAGCCACCACAGAACAAGCGCCATGGTAAGCGGTTCTTATTCTCCCTAAACATTTGTGATCATTTGGATGCAAAACAAGTTACTTAGCCGCTTTGCCTCCAATACAACTAACTGAAGCTCCTGAGTCTAACAATGCCATATAGTTTTGAACTTCGATGCTTACTTCTGTGTATAATCGGTCAACAGAATCCATTTTAAGTGTTTCGATGAGCTTTTTTCTAACTTGTTTTATTTCCTTCCAATTATTTCTCATTCGCAAGGTGGATCGCTTTGGTTCAAAACTTATTTCTGTTGATTCCTCAAAATTAGGTTTCCAATCAGAGCTGTCTGTTTGACATTGAGCGTAATTTTTTAATTTGTTTACAACATGGTTATTCTTTGAAAAGTCTGAGGTCAAGTCGTTCTTTGTCTCACGAGTCGACTTGAAGTTAGTTAGAGATTTTGTTGAAGATTGGATTTGGATGCGTCATTACTTTGTTGATATGCGCATCCCTTTTTCGGTTTTCCGAAAGGCTTACATTTGCTACTCTTAAGCCTATAGACATCATTAGCGCCACATCCGTAGGAGAATATATGTCTTTTTTCCATACAGTCTTCCCAACGGTGACCAGTTTTATCGCCATTCCAACACACTTCATTAATATTTTTGGAGATATTCTTACTACCGACTTTAGGCTAAGAGTGAAATGAGCTTGATAGGAAACTTTCATGTTTTCTTATTTCCTTTCTTAATTCACTCATGTTTTGAATTTTTAAATGAAGAAGTTCATATCGAAGCGCACTTTTGGCATTTCGTTATAAAATGTCAAGTTAGCTTCACTTATCTGATTATATAAACCGTCCATTTGAACTAATAAGCATATTTGAGTTGATCTGTTTCTGAGCCAATTGAGATTGCATGGTTTGCTCAATGGACGACATGATGAAGTCATTAAGAGTATTCGTTAAGTCTTTTTGTTTTTGTTGAACGATAGTTTGAATGTAGCTGGCTACTTCAATACTGGGTTCATTGTTCAGTGATATATTTCCCTGACTATGAAAGACAACAGACGGTGTGACTGGTTTCAATTTAAATTATTTTGATAGTGTGTTTGCATCCCTCGCTAAGGCGTCGCACCTCGTCCTCTGCTTGTTCTTCATTTTGTGGCTAGGTCCCTGGCTGGTACTAGGTGCTGCCATGTTTGGTGGGCTTATGGTTTCTGCACTTGCGCTGGCGTTCGTTTCTGACAGCAATTCAGCTGCTACTGTGTTGCCCTCGTAACGCAACTCGTCTAGATCGTGCTTTGGAATAATATCAGATATTGGACATTCTTTACCTACTTAAGTACAAAACTGTATTTCCTAAATCTGAATATCCTCTTTTACACAACCAAGTATGGCGCAAAAGTTTTGGAAATAATAATCAAGCAAAATTTTTATATAATATATTTTGGTCGGTTCAACCGAATTATGAAATGATTACCGCTATTCCAAACTAAACTCTATGCTGCTTGAATGCTTCTATTATTCCTTAGAGACATAAGGTTATACGTAGGTCGACTTACCACCAGATTGTTCTGAATAATAATCGCATATTCCATACGTAACTTTCTCGATTTTTCTAATAACAAAAGCGTCCAAGACATTATAAATTATCAATTCTATTTTTTTGGATGGCTTGTTAAGCAATGGTGGAAACTAGTCCAGAAGGCATGCTTATTTATTTGCCAGTGCAAATATGTATCAAATTCTTCCGTCTGGCCCCACACGTTCGGGCGTCAATTAATTAGTGCGCAGTTTGTGTCGGCTCGATCTTATTACCAACATTGTATGACATTGCCAGGGGAGCACCTCTTGCTATGCTCTTAGCTTGCTCGTCGGATTGGTCGTGGTTATTGCTACCTTCTCGAATGTCATACGTACACTCACAAAATAATAAAGGTGCACATGTACCAAAAAGGTACACTAAACCGAAAAATTCTGTAGTGCAAGTTGATAGTATCCCATCAAGCGTCGTATTTCGACATTTGATAGGGAAAACGTTGTATTGACCGGGTTTCCCGTAAAATCAACAGTATTTTTTTGCGTTGTACTTTCAATTTGTACTACCAATTAAAATGTTGATAATAATACTGTTAAATGGATATTACATTTATATTTTAATATTAATACTATTTAATTGATATGACAGCGCTGTTTTCAGCGTTAGTTTGTCAATAATACTGTTAAATTAATATAACATACTGTTGCAATTCTCATGGGCTGTTACTGCTACTGCTAAATTGATAAGATATGCTGTTGCAATTTTCATTGGATGATATTGTCTTCTGTTAAGGTGATATGTCATGTTGGAACTCGGTTCGTAATGAATGTACTTAGTCTGTACCAATAAGAAGGCTCAAACAGCCATATTCCAACCAACCTAACATTTCTGGAACCTGGCGATTTTACTCTCTCGCGGGACTGCCGTTTGTTGCTTCGTGAATTGTGTGAGCGCGATCGCTGCGCGCAGTAGCTTCTGAAATTGGCAGCGATCGCGCTCACACATATGTATTACATTCTTATTGTTGATACCTCATTTACATATGAACCACATATGCTCTCCAATATGAAATAAATTATTGCCATGATCCACATTTGGAATCGAGTTGTACATATGAAAATCAATTAGTGCACACTTCTATTTTACTCTATGGGCGGATGATAATTTGCCATTAAAATTGTTTTTTTTACCCGTTAACGTTAGTGTTGTTGCAATTCCGAAAGATTATTGTTAAGTGAATTAATAGTTCTAGTTTCTTTTATTTTATTTTATTTTATTTTAAATTTGAAAAAAATTAGCGAACCCCCTTCTATATCGTCCATTTTCTAGCGGATCATCTTTACTTATTAACAAAAATCCATATTTTTCTCTCCAACAAAATTGACAAATTTTCTTAAATGACTCCAGTGTCATATCTACGCCCACATGTTCCTGGTACACATGTTTCATATTAACTTCTTCCTGTCTAAACATAATAATTAGATTTCCATTGTCACGCACAAGATGTTTTGGGATGCGTGTATACGTTTGACACAAATAGAACGCATCTATATTTTTATATCTGCCCATACAGAAGTATGCCCGAATGTTATCCTGTTTTTGGCATCGTTAGATGCTCCAACATTTTCATTGGTCTTATAAGTGTTTTTAAGTACTTATATTTAGGCTGATATAACGACTTGGAATATAAGTTAATATTCTCAAACTTTAATCCGTTTGGGCTTTCAATCAAACTAACCATTACATTGGTTTTTCCGCAATTAGAAGGTCCGGCAATGAGAGCTCTTATTGAGTTGGGTAACAAGCTACTGTGTCTAAGTTGTTTCATATCACCATTTTTGTAAGCGATATTTTTTATTTCAATATCAGTTTTTTGTTTTATTAAACGCATATTAATGATACTTATTGGAATAGACCGTTACTTACTAAAATCTCATTGAAGAATAAACAACAAATAAAATGGTGCTGCGCTTTTATAAAAGAGCTAGTAACAAACCACCACTCTACCTAGGTAGAGGTATTGTTAATAAAATAATAAACTCCTTACCAGTTGAGCTACACATTCCGGGCCATCAGTTTTGTGGTCCTGGTACAAAGCTTAAAGCTCGTTTAGAACGTGGTGACAAAGGAATAAATCCCCTGGATGCCGCTTGTAGAGAACACGATATAGCCTATTCTAAACATAAAGATCTGGAAAATCAATTCTAGCAGAAAGAGCGTGATAGAGGCTCCGATAGTACTCTCGGAGAAAAATCCTCTGCATACTTCGTAACCAACGCAATGAAAGCAAAGAAAAAGTTTGGAATGGCTCTCTCACAACAGCAAAAGAAACAAAGAGCATGTACAAAAAAAAAAAAAAAAACATTTATGAAAATCGTTCGAGTCGCAACCAAAGTGTTAAAGAAAGAAAAACCATTTCACATTCAATCTGCAATTAAAGTAGCACGAAAAGCTATATCTAAAACTATTGGAAATAAGAAAAATTCAGTTATTATTCCTCAAGTAAACAACGTTCCTAAAATTGGAGGTTTTTTACCACTAGTACCATTGCATTAGGTGGAATTGCATCTGGAGGAGCAGCTATTGCTAAAAGCATTAATAGTGCTAAGAATGCAAAAAATGAGTTAGAAGAGAATAAACGTCATAGCAGAAAAATTTAAGCTATTGCCTTAGGTAACGGACTCTACTTTAAACCGTATCAAAAAGGTTTTGGTATAGCATCAAATAAAAAAATTAATTTTTTATGAATGAGCTGCCCAACAAACCACTTTCGAACATTGATATTAAAAACTTCGCGCGCAAGCATATCCCACATTTCAGAGGGGTTTATATGAGAAACTCCTTACCGAAACAAGTAAGAAAAAGAGAATGTGGTATTGTTAATTTGGACTCGTCAACTGGAGCTGGAACGCATTGGGTAGCTTACTATAAGGCGGATGAGGAATGCAGATATTTTGATAGTTTTGGAAATTTAGCACCACCTTTAGAAATTATAAGATATTTGGGAGAGAACATGAAATACAATTATAATCAAGTACAACGATTTGGAACATTAAACTATGGTCACTTATATCTTAAGTTTTTAATCCTTGCCCTAAAATCGATTTTAAAGTAAATGGTTGAATAAAGAAGAAATAAAATATAAAAATTGTACTATTTATATATATATATATATATAATATATATATAATATTTATATATTATATGTATGAATGTTTCACAAAACAAATAAAGTTTCTTTGATGTTTTGATGCATGATTACCCGGGTTCAAGACCGCGTCAGAATTTTATGAAACAGTTTCTTTAAACTTTTTTTACTGTGTAATTATTAATTTCATCTTTAATTTTCTTTGTTTTGAAGTAGCAAAAACAATTTTGGCAATAAAGGTTTATTATTCTTGCTTTTTAAATATCTGATAATTAGTATTTGAGGTTTGATGCATAACTACCCGGGCTCAACAGCGCTTCAGAATTTTATGAATAAGTTTATTTTAACTTCTTTTTACATTGTTTGTTTCAGTTGCCCCTGCGCACAGTGGTGTTTTAAGGCAAGCGGCCTTGCAACGCACTATGGGCATTTTGCCAAAAAAAAAACTGGCATTAATATTTTGATTTGGTTTTTTGCGTTAGGTTTGTAAGAACCAAAGGAAAATCATTTGTATATAATTGGCTTGTTACCGCTCCTTGTCTTCAACATATCAGGCCCAAATCTGGGAGTTAAGCTTGTTTATATAATATGTACTACAATTTTTAAAAAATAATCGAGATCGGCCAACTATTCAATTTTTAAAAAAGATTTGCATAAACAAGTAGTTAATTTTAGGACATGTTAATAATGAATAAATGACAGTTTTTTTTCGCAAAGTGCCCCATAGTGCAGCAGCAATCAACAACGGTAAAAGCTTGTGTGTGTGTTCATAAACGAAGCAACCGCGCTTCATTTCTCCTGTCACAACTTTTGACTTGTACTTATTAATGCAACCAAACTCAGAAGAGTTGTATAAACTCCATATGAACTTTGTGCAATTAAATAGCAAAACGTGATAACTTCAATATTGTTTCTGTGTAAAATGTTTGTTTCTATTTTGGCAATAAGGTGGGGCGTTGATAATCAATTAAACATGTTGTATATACACACAAAAAGAAAAAATAGTAAATCGTATAATTTACACTTAGATTCTAATATTTTTCGGAACGATTTCCGTTTACACCGTTTTTTTAAATTCAAATAGTGGAATTTTAAATTAAAATTTTAAAGCTAAAATTTTAAATTTTAAATATTTCATTTAAGTTTTTATTATGAATCATTTTAGTTTTTAATGTGAAACATTTTAGTTTTTAATATGAAACATTTTAGATTTTGATTTTTTAACTCCAAGATAGATACATAGTGCAACTATAGCATTTTAAGATCTGGCAATCATTTTTATGTAGAATGCTAGAAATGAAATTAATTAGAAAGAATCATTATAATATTTTATTTGGATGCTTACCGTGACGTGATTTGAACCTTAGACCACTGAATATAGCGTCGAATGCCTTAGCTGTTGAGCCAATTCCAAAAACATTATGATTGTACCTAATGCTTTAGTAAAGTGAATTTAATTTAGCTCAGCTTATTTGGCATTTTGATGCTTTGAAATAACTTTTAAAATAATAAGAACAATAGTAAACTATTCACAAAAAATCAATATTTAACAGCGACAAAAAAAGTTTTACGAATGCCGGTAAGATTGAATCGTACTTGAATCAAGATCTTTCGCACTTTTCATTTGAGGCTTGTGTAGGAAAGATGAAGCACTATGATTCAAAAATGAATATGCTTAAATATAATATTTTTCAATCTGAAAACTAAAATGTAAATATTGGATTTAATAAGTTTTCTGATTTGTTCAAATTAAAAAAAAAAAAAATTCGATTTATAATGATATACACTTAAATTCTAAAGCGTTTCATACTGATTTCTAAAACTTAAATTTTCGATTCAAATGCGGTCGTTTTAAATACAAATTATAATATGGTGCATTTTTAAATTTAAAATTTTTCGGTTAAGGTTTGAGTAGTAATTATTCAAATCGAAATTTTTCCACATTGATTTTAATACGAATCGTATTAAGTTTTATATTTTAATACGAATAATTTTAAAATCAAAAATTTTAGTATTCAATTTGAAAAATAAATTGTAAAATCTGAATCGAAAATTAAATTTTAGATTTTACGTTGCATTTTTATACTCGATACCGAAGGTAAAGAGTATATTGGGTTTGTGCAATGTCCGTCATGGTGTCTGTCCGTCTGTCCGTCTGTATGTTCGCAACTTTTTTCCACACCCTTCAAGTTAGAGACTTCAAACTTTGCAAACCCCTTTATCTATGGCATAGTAAATTAAAGTGTCAAGATTGGAGTTCTACGATAACTAGGGGGCTGGCAAACCGATAAACTCGATAACGCAAAATCGATAGATCCAGCTATTTCGCAAGCCCTTACAGCTAGAACTACCAAATTTGGGGAGAAAATAGCTACTAACAATCCCCAAAAAACTGCAAATTTTGGAGCCACGCCCACCCATTCCGCCCCCAGCCCCCCCCCGCAGTTTAACACTAAAAATGCCTATATCTTCTACAGTTTTTGAGCTAGAGCCATCAAATTTGGTGCCAAGATAGGTGTTGACGATCTCCAACCAAATTCATAAAAACTTTGGATGCCACGCCCATCTATACTGCCCTATCCGCCCTCAACCACCCCAACGCTTCGCTAAAAACGGTAGTGCGTGTATCTTCCATAGTGTTTAAGCTAGAGTCACAAAATTTGGTAGGTAGGTAACTGGTAACGATCCCCCAAAACCTGCATCAAAGTTTTGGAGCCCCACCCACCCATTCCGCCCCCAGCACCACCGCAGTTTAAAAACAGAAATGCTTATATCTTTTACAGTTTTTGAGTTAGAGCCACCAAATTTTGTGCCAAAATAGGTAATTATAACCCCCAAAAAAATTCATAAAAACTTTGGATACCACGCCAATCCATACTGCCCAAGCTGCCCCAAACCGCCCCAATGCTTCTCTAAAAACGCGAATGCATGTATTTTCCAAAGCGTTAAGGCTAGAGTCACCAAATTTGGTAGGAAAATAGCTATTATTGATCGTCAAAAAACTGCATCAAAGTTTTGGAGCCACGCCCCCCCGTTCCCCAGCCCCCTGCATTTTGAAATCAAAAACGCCTATATTTTCCACATTTTTTTTGAGCTAGAGACGCCAAATTTGATGCCAAGATTGGTGATGATGAAACCCAAAAATTTTGGATGGCGGCCCTACCCATACCGCCCCCAGCCCCCCCTTCCACCATATTCTACTAACTTTGAGCTAGAGTCACCAAATTTGGTATGAGGATAGCAATTAACATCTTAAATAGATCTGCAGCTAACCTTTGGACGCCACGCCACCCATTCCAGCCCCCAGACCCCAGCCCCCCTTCCACCATATTCTACTAAGTTTAAGATAAAGTCTCCAAATTCGGTTTGAGGATAGCTATTGACATGATACATAGATCTGTAGCAAAAATTTTGATGCCACGCCCCCATACCGCCCCAGCCCCTAAGTTTAACAAACTTTGAGCTAGAGTCACCAAATTTGGAAGGAAGATAGCTTTTTGGCATCCCCATCTGCACCAGACAATCGTTGAGGCAGCGTACACCCCTGCCGTATCCACACACCATTGCAATCAGCTCTCTTTTAATCTGTTTTACTACTGGTATCGAGTATACCGCAGTCGGGTGCGGTCGACTGCTACGTTTCTACTTGTTTTTCTCTGTGTAAGTTAGTAAGCTTTCACTGAAATCGACGTTTTTGTAAGTAGTTAAAATATATAATCTATATATTAAATTATATATTTGAGTTTTTTCATTGACTATTATTAAATATTTGTACAAGGGGTATTTTTAATTTGTGCGTTTTGTGTGTCTCAGCTACGACAAGCCAGCACGTGTTGTTGTTGGTTTATGGCTGTTTTTGACTATTTATGTAAGTATGTGATTCGGGAGCCAAAATGGGTGTCTGTGTGTGTATTCACAAAAAATAAACCAAAACTGTCGCTACCAATAAACAAAATAGAATTAATATATAATAAAATGCCTCCTAAAAAGCGCCTATATTGACAAAAATAGAAAATACTTTTATATTATTTATATTTGTCTGAAATTTATCAGGAGAGAAAACAAACCTTGGAACTTATGAAAACTACATTCAGTCTTCAACCTGCATTGATATGGTTTTCAGCAGACATTTAAAATAAATTTTACTGATTTTAATTTCATTGTTTTGTCATTAGGTCTATTTTGTTTAATAAATTTGAAATGGATCGTATTCTACGTAAAATCTTAACGGCTGTGTTAGGGACACAACCCGTCGGTCAAGCCGAGAGTACAGACTGTCGATTTTCTTTTTATATTTTATACATTCCCAAATGAAATCTCATTTATATAGGAAATGAGAATGATAGTTTTCGAATAGTAATTAAAGTCCAGTTTTGTTACATATAAAGTTTTTGAATCCATAAATAAAATTTTTAGCGAATATATTTTTCAATATTTTTCATATGCGTATTTTATGTGAACATATGTATGTATATTTGCAATAAGTGTGAGCGAGCGCGATAGCGGCATGTGCATATGGTTTTGTTTCAGTTGCCCTTGCGCTCAGTGGTCTTTCAAGACAAGCGGCGAGCAAACGCACTGTGGGCATTTTGCCAAAAAACTGGAATTAATTAATAGCTCGGGAACCACGCAAGATGTTTTGATTTGGTTTTTTGCGTTAAGTTTTTAAGAACCAAGAGAAAATCATTTTAATAAAATTGGGTTGTTACTCCTTGTTTTCAACACAGCAATTTCAAATCTGGGTGTTAATCTCGTTTTTTTAATACTTATATTTTTTGAAAAAATCATCGAGTTTGACAATATAGTTTTTACAAGCAATTTGATAAACAATTAGTGAATTTAAGGATATGTTAGAAATGCAGAAATGACAGTTTTTGGGCAAAATGCCACATAGTGCAGCAGCAACCAATAACGGTAGAAATTAGCTTGTGTTCATAGAAGAAGCAAACTTTCCGCACATCGTTTCTCTTGTCGTCTCAACTTATGCCATAATCTGCTTGATGCAGTTTACCTTGGAAGAGTAGTATAAGCTTAATATGAACTTTGTGAAATTGAATAGCAAAACGTGAGATACTTCAATATTATTTTTTGTTCAATATGCTTGTTATATTTTGGCACAAAGGTAGGGCGTTCATAATCAATATATAAAGTTGTATACAATTTAATCAACCAACACTTAAATCAACGTATTTTGTAAGTAAGTAATTAATATATATTATCTTTATTTTAAACTATTTCTTTAAGTTTTTATTGACTACTGTTGAATATTTATACAAGAGGTACTTTTATACTCGATGCCGAAGGTAAAGACTATATGGGGTTTTTGTATTGTCCGTCATGGTGTCCGTCTGTATGAACTCAAATATTTCAACACCCTTCAACTAAGAGACTTGAAACTTTGCACATATATTTATCTAAGTGTCAAGATTGGGGTCGCATGCCCTTATAGCTGAACTACCAAAATTGGGGAGAAGATAGTTACTAACAACCCAAAATATATTACAGCTTTTGGAGCCACGCTCACCCATTCCGCCCCCCGCCCCCCTGCAGTTTAAAGACATAAACGCCTATATCTTCCACAGTTTTTGAGCTAGAGCTACCAAATTTAGTGCTAATATAGGTGATGAAAACCCCCAAACACTTTCATAAAATTTTTGGATGCCACATCCTATCAATACTGCCCTAGCCGCCCCCAAACGCCCTAACGCTTCGCTAAGAACGGTAATGCGTGTATCTTCCAAAGTGTTTGAGTTAGGGTCACCAAATTTGGTAGGGGGATAAGTTTTGGAGCCATGCACCCGTTTCTCAGCCCCCGCAGTTGAACAATAGAAATGCCTCTATATTCCACAGCTTTTGAGCTAGAGCCACCAAATTTGGTGCCAAGATTGGTGATGAAAAAACAAAAAAAATTTTGATGCCGTCAGCCACCCATACTGCCCCCAGCTCCCCTTCCCGCATATTTTACTTACTTTGAGCTAGACTCAAAAAATTTGATAGGAGGAAAGCAATTGACATCATAAACAGATCTGCTGCTTAAATTTGGCATCCCCTTCTCCATCAGACCATCTTTGGGGCAGCATACACCCCTGCCGTTGTTTTAACTTATTTTTACTTTGTAATTTTTAATTTCATCTTTAATTTTATTTGTTTTAAAGTAGCAACAACAATTTTGGCAATAAAGGTTTATTATTCTTGCTTTTTAAATATCTGATAATTAGTATTTGAGGTTTTGATGCATGACTACCTGGGCTCAACACCGCGTCAGAATTTTATGAATAAGTTTATTTTAACTTCTTTTTACATTGTTTGTTTCAGTTGCCTCTGCGCTCAGTAGTGTTTGAAGGCAAGCCAACGCACTATGGGCATTTTGCCAAAAAAAACTGGCATTAGTTAATAGCTCGAAAACCACGCAAGATATTTTGATTTGGTTTTTGGGGTTAGGTTTGTAAGAACCAAAGAAAAATCATTTGTATATAATTGGCTTGTTACCGCTCCTTGTCTTCAACATATCAGGCCCAAATCTGGTAGTTAAGCTTGTATGTATAATATGTACTAAAATATTTTCAAAAATCATCGAGATCGGCCAATTATATATTTATTACAAGAGATTTGCAAAAACAAGTAGTTCATTTTAGGACATGTAAATAATGAATAAATGACAGTTTTTTTTTTTCAAAGTGCCCCATAGTGCAGCAGCAATCAACAACGGTAAAAGCTTGTGTGTGTGTTCATTAAAGCAGCAACCGCACTTCATTTCTCCTGTCTCAACTTTTGACTTGTACTGATTAATGCAACCCAACTTAGAAGGGTTGTATAAACTCCATATGAACTTTGTGCAATTAAATAGCAAAACGTGATATCTTCAATATTATTTCTGTGCAAAATATTTGTTTCTATTTTGTCAATAAGGTGGGGCGTTCATAATCAATTAAACATGTGGTATATAAGTTAGTAAACTAACACTGAAATCGACGTTTTTGTAAGTAATTAAAATATATAATCTATATATTAAATTATATATTTGAGTTTTTTCATTGACTATTATTAAATATTTGTACAAGGGGTATTTTTAATTTGTGCGTTTTGTGGGTCTCAGCTACGACAAGCCAGCACGTGTTGTTGTTGGTTTATGGCTGTTTTTGACTATTTATGTAAGTATGTGATTCGGGAGCCAAAATGGGTGTCTGTGTGTGTATTCACAAAAAATAAACCAGTGCAAAAAAGTCGCTACCAATATACAAAATAGAATTAATATATAATAAAATGCCTCCGTAAAAGCGCCTTTATTGACAAAATATTTTGAAAGTATGTAAAAAGAAATGAGTGTGAGTAGAAAATACTTTAATATTATTTATATTTGTCTGAAATTTATCAGGAGAGAAAACAAACCCTTCTTGGAACTTATGAAAACTACATTCAATCTTCAACCTGCATTGATATGGTTTTCAGCAGACATTTGAAATAAATTTTACTGATTTTAATTTCATTGTTTTATCATTAAGTCTATTTTGTTTGATAAATTAGAAATGGAACGTATTCTACGTAAAATCTTAGCGGCTGTGTTAGGGACACAGCCCGTAGGTCAAGCCGAGAGTAAAGACTGTCGATTTTCTTTTTATATTTTATACATTCCCAAATGAAATCTCATTTATATAGGAGTCAAATGAATATGATAGTTTTCGAATAGTATATTAAGTATAATTTTGCAACATTTAAAGTTTTCGAATCCATAAATAAAATTTTTAGGGAAATACATACATTGATTACAGTTTAACTTGGAAGAGTAGTATAAGCTTAATATGAACTTTGTGAAACTGAATAGCAAAACGTGAGATACTTCAATATTATTTTTTGTTCAATATGCTTGTTATATTTTGGCACAAAGGTAGGGCGTTCATAATCAATAAATCAAGTTGTATACAATTTAATCAACCAACACTTAAATCAGCGTATTTTGTAAGTAAGTAATTAATATATATTATCTTAATATTAAACTATATCTTTAAGTTTTTATTGACTACTGTTGAATATTTGTACAAGAGCTGAATTACCAAAATTGGGGAGAAGATAGTTACTAACAACCCAAAATATATTACATCTTTTGAAGCCACGCTCACCCATTCCGCCCCCAGCCCCCCTGCAGTTTAAAGACATAAAATCCTATATCTTCCACAGTTTTTGAGCTAGAGCTACCAAATTTAGTGCTAATATAGGTGATGAAAACCCCCAAACACTTTCATAAAATTTTTGGATGCCACATCCTATCAATACTGCCCTAGCCGCCCCCAAACGCCCTAACGCTTCGCTAAGAACGGTAATGCGTGTATCTTCCAAAGTGTTTGAGTTAGGGTCACCAAATTTGGTAGGGGGATAAGTTTTGGAGCCATGCACCCGATTCTCAGCCCCCGCAGTTGAACAATAGAAATGCCTCTATATTCCACAGCTTTTGAGCTAGAGCCACCAAATTTGGTGCCAAGATTGGTGATGAAAAAACAAAAAAAATGTTGATGCCTTCAGCCACCCATACTGCCCCCAGCTCCCCTTCCCGCATATTTTACTTACTTTGAGCTAGACTCAAAAAATTTGATAGGAGGAAAGCAATTGACATCATACACAGATCTGCTGCTTAAATTTGGCATCCCCTTCTCCATCAGACCATCTTTGGGGCAGCATACACCCCTGCCGTTGTTTTAACTTATTTTTACTTTGTAATTTTTAATTTCATCTTTAATTTTATTTGTTTTAAAGTAGCAACAACAATTTTGGCAATAAAGGTTTATTATTCTTGCTTTTTAAATATCTGATAATTAGTATTTGAGGTTTTGATGCATGACTACCTGGGCTCAACACCGCGTCAGAATTTTATGAATAAGTTTATTTTAACTTCTTTTTACATTGTTTGTTTCAGTTGCCTCTGCGCTCAGTAGTGTTTGAAGGCAAGCCAACGCACTATGGGCATTTTGCCAAAAAAAACTGGCATTAGTTAATAGCTCGAAAACCACGCAAGATATTTTGATTTGGTTTTTGGGGTTAGGTTTGTAAGAACCAAAGAAAAATCATTTGTATATAATTGGCTTGTTACCGCTCCTTGTCTTCAACATATCAGGCCCATATATGGTAGTTAAGCTTGTATGTATAATATGTACTAAAATATTTTCAAAAATCATCGAGATCGGCCAATTATATATTTATTACAAGAGATTTGCAAAAACAAGTAGTTCATTTTAGGACATGTAAATAATGAATAAATGACAGTTTTTTTTTTTGCAAAGTGCCCCATAGTGCAGCAGCAATCAACAACGGTAAAAGCTTGTGTGTGTGTTCATTAAAGCAGCAACCGCACTTCATTTCTCCTGTCTCAACTTTTGACTTGTACTGATTAATGCAACCCAACTTAGAATGATTGTATAAACTCCATATGAACTTTGTGCAATTAAATAGCAAAACGTGATAGCTTCAATATTATTTCTGAGTAAAATGTTTGTTTATATTTTGGCAATAAGGTGGGGCGTTCATAATCAATTAAACATGTTGTATATTAGTTAGTAAGCTAATACTGAAATCGACGTTTCTGTAAGTAATTAAAATATATAATCTATATATTAAATTATATATTTGAGTTTTTTTATTGACTATTATTAAATATTTGTACAAGGGGTATTTTTAATTTGAGCGTTTTGTGGGTCTCAGCTACGACAAGCCAGCACGTGTTGTTGTTGGTTTATGGCTGTTTTTGACTATTTATGTAAGTATGTGATTCGGGAGCCAAAATGGGTGTCTGTGTGTGTATTCACAAAAAATAAACCAAAACTGTCGCTACCAATAAACAAAATAGAATTAATATATAATAAAATGCCTCCTAAAAAGCGCCTATATTGACAAAAATAGAAAATACTTTTATATTATTTATATTTGTCTGAAATTTATCAGGAGAGAAAACAAACCCTTCTTGGAACTTATGGAAACTACGTTCAATCTTCAACATGCATTGATATGGTTTTCAGCAGACATTTAAAATAAATTTTACTGATTTTAATTTCATTGTTCTGTCATTAAGTCTATTTTGTTTGATAAATTTGAAATGGAACGTATTCTTCGTAAAGTCTTCGCGGCCGTGTTAGAGACACAGCCCGTCGGTCAAGCCGAAAGCACAGACCATCGATTTTTTTATATTTTATACATTCCCAAATGAAATCTCATTTATATAGGAGTCAAATGAATATGATAGTTATCGAAAAGTATATAAAGTATAATTTTGCTACATTTAAAGTTTTCGAATCCATAAATAAAATTTTTAGCGAAATACATTTTTCATTATTTTTCATATGCGTGTTTTATGTGAACATATGTATATTTGCAATAAGTGTGAGCGAGCGCGATAGCGGCATGTTCATATGGTTTTGTTTCAGTTGCCCTTGCGCTCAGTGGTCTTTCAAGACAAGCGGCGAGCCAACGCACTATGCTCATTTTGCCAAAAAAGGGGAATTAATTAATAGCTCGGAAACCACGCAAGATATTTTGATTTGGTTTTTTGCGATAGGTTTGTAAGAAACGGAAAATCATTTCCATAAACAAATAGTTAATTTTAGGACATGTAACGTTTGACTTGTACTGATTAATGCAACCCAACTTAGAAGGGTTGTATAAACTCCATATGAACTTTGTGCAATTAAATAGCAAAACGTGATACCTTCAATATTATTTCTGTGTAAAATGTTTGTTTATATTTTGGCAATAAGAAGGGGCGTTCATAATCAATTAAACATGTTGTATATTAGTTAGTAGCTAACACTGAAATCGACGTTTCTGTAATTAATTAATATATATAATCTATATATTAAATTATATATTTGAGTTTTTTCATTGACTATTATTAAATATTTGTACAAGGGGTATTTTTAATTTGTGCGTTTTGTGGGTCTCAGCTACGACAAGCCAGCACGTGTTGTTGTTGGTTTGTGGCTTTTTTTTGACTATTTATGTAAGTATGTGATTCGGGAGCCAAAATGGGTGTCTGTGTGTGTATTCACAAAAAATAAACCAGTGCAAAACATTCGCTACCAATATACAAAATAGAATTAATATATAATAAAATGCCTGCTAAAAAGCGCCTTTATTGACAAAATATTTTGAAAGTATGTAAAAAGAAATGAGTGTGAGTAGAAAATACTTTAATATTATTTATATTTGTCTGAAATTTATCAGGAGAGAAAACAAACCCTTCTTGGAACTTATGGAAACTACATTCAATCCTCAACCTGCATTGATATGGTTTTCAGCAGACATTTGAAATAAATTTTACTGATTTTAATTTCATTGTTTTGTCATTCAGTCTATTTTGTTTGATAAATTTAAAATGGAAGCCGAAAGCACAGACCGTCAATTTTTTTTTTTTTTATATTATATTTATTCCCAAATGAAATCTCATAAATATAGGAGTCAAATGAATATGATAGTTATCGAAAAGTATATAAAGTATAAAGTATATTTCAGTTCCCTTGCGCTCAGTGGTCTTTCAAGCCAAGCGGCGAGCAAACGCACTATGGGTATTTTGCCAAAAAACTGGAATTAATTAATAGCTCGGAAACCACGCAAGATGTTTTGATTTGGATTTTTGCGTTAAGTTTTTAAGAACCAAGAGAAAATCATTTTAATAAAATTGGCTTGTTACCCCTTGTTTTCAACACAGCAATTTCAAATCTGGGAGTTAATCTTGCTTTTTAAATACTAACATTTTTGGAAAAAATCATCGAGGTTAACAATATAGTTTTAATAAGCGATTTGATAAACAATAAGTTCATTTAACGATATGTTAGAAATGCAGAAATGACAGTTTTTGGGCATAATGCCCCATAGGGCAGCAGCAACCAATAACGGTAGAAATCTGCTTGTGTTCATAGAAGAAGCAAATTTCTGCACATAATTTTTCTTGTCGTGTCAACTTATGTCATAATCTGCTTGATGCAGTCCAACTTGAAAGAGTAGTATAAGCTTAATATGAACTTTGTGAAATTGAATAGCAAAACGTGAGATACTTCAACATTATTTCCGTTTAATATGCTTGTTATATATATATATAAAGGAAGGGCGTTCATAATCAATAAATCAAGTTGTATACAATTTAATCAACCAACACTTAAATCAACGTATTTTGTAAGTAAGTAATTAATATATATTATCTATATATTAAACTATATCTTTTAGTTTTTATTGACTACTGTTGAATATTTATACAAGATGTACTTTTATACTCGATGCCGAAGGTAAAGACTTTATGGGGTTTGTGTATTGTCCGTCATGGTGTCCGTCTGTATGAACTCAATTATTTCAACACCCTTCAACTTAGAGACTTGAAATTTTCCATATATATTTATCTAAGTGTCAAGATTGGGGTCGCAGGCCCTTATAGCTGAACTGCCAAAATTGGGGAGAATATAGTTACTAACAACCCAAAATATATTACATCTTTTGAAGCCACGCTCACCCATTCCGCCCCCAGCCCCCCTGCAGTTTAAAGACATAAACGCCTATATATTCCACAGTTTTTGAGCTAGAGCTACCAAATTTAGTGCTACTATAGGTGATGAAAACCATCAAATAATTTTATAAAATTTTTGAATGCCACATCCTATCAATACTGCCCTAGCCGCCCCCAAACGCCCTTACAGTTGAAAAATAGACATGCCTCTATATTCCACAGCTTTTGAGCTAGAGCCACCAAATTTGGTGCCAAGATTGGTGATGAAGAAACCGAAATATTGTTGATGCCGTCAGCTACCCATACCGCTCCCAGCCCCCCTTCCTCCATATTAAATAAACTTTCAGCTAGAGTCACCAAATTTAGTAGGAGGATAGCAATTGACTTCATACAAAGATCTGCAGCAAAAATATTGATGCCACGCCACCCCAATACTGCCCCCATACTGCCCCCAGCTCCCCTTCCCGCATATTTTACTTACTTTGAGCTAGACTCAAAAACTTTGATAGGAGGAAAGCAATTGACATCATACACAGATCTGCTGCACAAATTTGGCATCCCCTTCTCCATTAGACTATTTTTTAGGCAGCATACACCCCTGCCGTTTTAACTTATTTTTACGTTGAAATTTTGAATTTCATCTCTAATTTTATTTGTTTTGAAGTAGCAACAACAATTTTGGCAATAAAGGTTTATTATTCTTGCTTTTTAAATATCTAATAATAAGTATTTGAGGTTTTGATGCATGACTACCTGGGCTCAACATCGCGTCAGAATTTTATGAATAAGTTTATTTTAACTTCTTTTTACATTGTTTGTTTCAGTTGCCCCTGCGCTCAGTGGCGTTTTAAGGCAAGCGGCCTTCCAACGCACTATGGGCATTTTGCCAAAAAAAAACTGGCATTAATATTTTGATTTGGTTTTTTGCGTTAGGTTTGTAAGAACCAAAGGAAAATCATTTGTATAAAATTGGCTTGTTATCGCCAATTGTTTTCAACATATCAGGTCCAAATCTGGGATTTAAGCTTGTTTATATAATATGTACTACAATTTTTTAAAAAATCATTGAGATCGGCTAACTATATATCTTTTACAAGAGATTTGCATAAACAAGTAGTTGATTTTGGGACATGTAAATAATGAATAAATGACAGCAGCAATCAAGAACGGTAAAAGCTTCTGTGTGTTCATAAAAGAAGCAACCGCGCTTCATTTCTCCTGTCTCAACTTTTGACTTGTACTGATTAATGCAACCCAACTTAAAAGGGTTGTATAAACTCCATATGAACTTTGTGCAATTAAATAGCAAAACGTGATAACTTCAATATTATTTCTGTGTAATATGTTTGTTTCTATTTTGGCAATAAGGTAGGGCGTTCATAATCAATTAAACATGTTGTATATGTTGGAGAAACAATAAAAGGTGATACGGGTGATTCTCTATTGTCAGCCATTTTCATTAAAATGATTCCGCAGCGAGTCGCAAAGGTTATTAGTTTTAGACACAGATTTTCACGACCGTTCTACTCGACGTGCTATCGCAAAGTGACCGCTTGACACCCGAACTTGGCGTCCGTCAACTTCTCCTTCTGTCATCCTTTCTGACGTCTACTCTTCATATCTCTCACTAATAGCCTATTTCCACTGCTCAGTTAATCTGTTAACAGTCACTTAACAGTAACTGAGGTTCAGTTTGCATGTATTCTCCCATAAGGAATTAACTGAAGTATAACTGACCGTAAATATTAACTGAGAAATAACTGAAGAGAAACCAGTTCATTTGAACACTTGTTCGATAAAACATCGCGATGTTTCACCGAAAAAGCCACTAAACAGCTGATAGAAGATTGAAAAGGTAAGCGCAAATTTGTAATATATATTTAAAATAATTAATATACTTCGGTTTGAGATGGATTCCCGAAAAAAATATGTCAACTGGGACCAAGCGAATGAAAACTTATTTTTGGAATTGTGAGACGAAAACTTTGTTGCGCTGAGAAAAATGCAAAGAAACTCCCACCTATACGCAAAAATGGCGGAAAAATTGAAGGAGGCGGGAATGCGAGACGTGGATGGCGCAGCAGTGCGATATAAAGTTGAAAACTTTACTCGCAAGTATAAGTAAGTATATAGAAAACTGCGTATAGTATGTCCAAAAGCTTATTATTGATGTTTCCTTCTAGACAAGAATTGAAGGATCAGGGCCCGTCTGGTGGTGCCAAATCAAAGTGGCAGTTGTTTGATAAGGTGCATCGCATATTGCAACCGGTCAGGTCAATACATATTGGAGGTTACATCGACCAAACAACAGGTAGTGTACTTTAATATTATTGTAATATGATTATTATATGCAGTATTATTTGTTAGAGCCTGCACCGCTTGAATTCTTAGATGACATTCAGAATATCATCGAATTGGAGCGTTCGTCTTTGGATCGGGCATCCATGGACAGATGTTCAGTGGAGAGGTCTTGCTCAGAGCGCTCATCACCAGCGGCTGGGGAGCCACCGGCAAAGCGGCGTAGAACGACGAGCGGGTCCGTCACGTCGCTAGAGGAAGCTGTTCAAGCTTCCACATCAGCTCATGAGGAGATGTTTAGTAAGATGGAGAAAACCCTTGCTGACATGAGCAGCTCAATCAAAGAAACATTGGCTTTGATGAATGATGTTTTAAGGAAAAATTTATAAATTTAAGTAACGTTTGTTTAGCTTTATATAATCATTTAAATGTTAAGTAAAAAGGCATCTATGATGCGCATATCTCAGGGTTACAAATTTAAGAAATAAATGAAGTCAAGTTATAAAAATACAATTTCGATTCATTTAGCTTTTATATATTAAGTTGCTCGCTTATATCTCTTCTTATACTACAAGCAGTTACATTCCGATCACTTGTTAAATTAATATGCTCCGGTTGCGGCAATGAACTGTCTTGAACTTCCCAAGCATCTGAAAACGCTGAATTGTGTTTGTTTAAAAAATTATGCATAATGCAGGCGGCCATAACAATTTTAGAAGCGTTCTCGTGAATTTCATCTTTAATTTTATTTGTTTTGAAGTAGCAACAACAATTTTGGCAATAAAGGCTTATTATTCTTGCTTTTTAAATATCTAATAATAAGTATTTGAGGTTTTGATGCATGACTACCTGGGCTCAACATCGCGTCAGAATTTTATGAATAAGTTTATTTTAACTTCTTTTTACATTGTTTGTTTCAGTTGCCCCTGCGCTCAGTGGCGTTTTAAGGCAAGCGGCCTTCCAACGCACTATGGGCATTTTGCCAAAAAAAAACTGGCATTAATATTTTGATTTGGTTTTTTGCGTTAGGTTTGTAAGAACCAAAGGAAAATCATTTGTATAAAATTGGCTTGTTATCGCCAATTGTTTTCAACATATCAGGTCCAAATCTGGGATTTAAGCTTGTTTATATAATATGTACTACAATTTTTTAAAAAATCATTGAGATCGGCTAACTATATATCTTTTACAAGAGATTTGCATAAACAAGTAGTTGATTTTAGGACATGTAAATAATGAATAAATGACAGCAGCAATCAAGAACGGTAAAAGCTTCTGTGTGTTCATAAAAGAAGCAACCGCGCTTCATTTCTCCTGTCTCAACTTTTGACTTGTACTGATTAATGCAACCCAACTTAGAAGGGTTGTATAAACTCCATATGAACTTTGTGCAATTAAATAGCAAAACGTGATAACTTCAATATTATTTCTGTGTAATATGTTTGTTTCTATTTTGGCAATAAGGTAGGGCGTTCATAATCAATTAAACATGTTGTATATGTTGGAGAAACAATAAAAGGTGATACGGGTGATTCTCTATTGTCAGCCATTTTCATTAAAATGATTCCGCAGCGAGTCGCAAAGGTTATTAGTTTTAGACACAGATTTTCACGACCGTTCTACTCGACGTGCTATCGCAAAGTGACCGCTTGACACCCGAACTTGGCGTCCGTCAACTTCTCCTTCTGTCATCCTTTCTGACGTCTACTCTTCATATCTCTCACTAATAGCCTATTTCCACTGCTCAGTTAATCTGTTAACAGTCACTTAACAGTAACTGAGGTTCAGTTTGCATGTATTCTCCCATAAGGAATTAACTGAAGTATAACTGACCGTAAATATTAACTGAGAAATAACTGAAGAGAAACCAGTTCATTTGAACACTTGTTCGATAAAACATCGCGATGTTTCACCGAAAAAGCCACTAAACAGCTGATAGAAGATTGAAAAGGTAAGCGCAAATTTGTAATATATATTTAAAATAATTAATATACTTCGGTTTGAGATGGATTCCCGAAAAAAATATGTCAACTGGGACCAAGCGAATGAAAACTTATTTTTGGAATTGTGAGACGAAAACTTTGTTGCGCTGAGAAAAATGCAAAGAAACTCCCACCTATACGCAAAAATGGCGGAAAAATTGAAGGAGGCGGGAATGCGAGACGTGGATGGCGCAGCAGTGCGATATAAAGTTGAAAACTTTACTCGCAAGTATAAGTAAGTATATAGAAAACTGCGTATAGTATGTCCAAAAGCTTATTATTGATGTTTCCTTCTAGACAAGAATTGAAGGATCAGGGCCCGTCTGGTGGTGCCAAATCAAAGTGGTAGTTGTTTGATAAGGTGCATCGCATATTGCAACCGGTCAGGTCAATACATATTGGAGGTTACATCGACCAAACAACAGGTAGTGTACTTTAATATTATTGTAATATGATTATTATATGCAGTATTATTTGTTAGAGCCTGCACCGCTTGAATTTTTAGATGACATTCAGAATATCATCGAATTGGAGCGTTCGTCTTTGGATCGGGCATCCATGGACAGATGTTCAGTGGAGAGGTCTTGCTCAGAGCGCTCATCACCAGCGGCTGGGGAGCCACCGGCAAAGCGGCGTAGAACGACGAGCGGGTCCGTCACGTCGCTAGAGGAAGCTGTTCAAGCTTCCACAGCAGCTCATGAGGAGATGTTTAGTAAGATGGAGAAAACCCTTGCTGACATGAGCAGCTCAATCAAAGAAACATTGGCTTTGATGAATGATGTTTAAAGGAAAAATTTATAAATTTAAGTAACGTTTGTTTAGCTTTATATAATCATTTAAATGTTAAGTAAAAAGGCATCTAAGATGCGCATATCTCAGGGTTACAAATTTAAGAAATAAATGAAGTCAAGTTATAAAAATACAATTTCGATTCATTTAGCTTTTATATATTAAGTTGCTCGCTTATAGCTCTTTTTATACTACAAGCAGTTACATTCCGATCACTTGTTAAATTAATATGCTCCGGTTGCGGCAATGAACTGTCTTGAACTTCCCAAGCATCTGAAAACGCTGAATTGTGTTTGTTTAAAAAATTATGCATAATGCAGGCGGCCATAACAATTTTAGAAGCGTTCTCGTGCCGGTTGTCCAAGCCCTTGCCAACTCTTCTGAATCGGGCTTTTAGCTGTCCGAATGCATTTTCTACGACCCGCCTTGCCTTTGAAAGACAATAGTTAAATGTTTTTTCAGTTTGCGGGGCAGAGATGGAGAAAGGGTATGGCTTCATCAAGCTTTTTGAAAACTTGAAAGCGGAGTCACCAATTAGCACAACTGGAACAGTGACTTCACCTATCCTTTTCGCGTTTGCATCAAACAGCTCAGTTGCATCTACCATTCTTTTTAAGTCGCTGCACTCGTAAACTTTTGAGTCGTGCACGCGACCAGGGCACCCAATGTTAGCGTAGACAAATCTATAGCTAATTAAGAAGAAACATTTTAAAAAAATAATATAACTTTTAAGTAAAAGCAAGGTCTTACCGATAATCCACAAGGGCGAACAGTATCACCGAATACCATCCCTTGTAATTGTAATAATCTACTGCCTCGCTTGCTGGCGGGCTGACTTTAATGTGACTTCCATCTGCAAATGGCAATAAAATAATTATTTGAGCTAGTTGTTAAAAGCTTATCACAAATAATAACATACCAATCGCACCAAAGCATTGAGGAAATCCCAATGCCTCAAAACCTCTAACATTTTCTTCCACTCTTTCCTGAGTCAGAAAACTGCATGGCAAATTCTCCGGAGCTAGAACCCGACGCACTTCCTTGCAGAACTCAAGAAATATTTTGCACACAGTGGGAGCTGAGACACCAAACAGTCTGCCCACTGTACGGTACTCAGCTGATGAGCCAAGTGTGTACACTGCGATTGCAATACGCTTCTCCAGAATAACTGCTTGTCGGAAAGGGGTATCTCTTTTTTCCATTCCTTGCAAGCGCTCCACAAGGATATTAAATGTGGCTCGCTCCATCCGGAAATTCTCCTTAAAAAACGCATCACTACTGTGTGGCACATCCAGCTCCCAAAATTTCCCATGCCTTTGCTATTTCAAACATAAATATAGAGATATTCAACAATTTTTAAATATGCCTGCAAATTTTACTTACAAATGACCACTCAGATGGACGCTTCCGTTTTCTGCTATTTGCAATTTTTAAGGCCGTTGTGTTTATAAAATTATATTGCTCCTTCATAACACTCAAAATAGCTTGTAAACATTGCAAGTATTGCAATAAAAGCGACAATAATGCACAACAAATTTGCAATAATAGATTTCACTCCATGTTTAATTCGTAAATTTAGCTATTACAAACCAAAACAAAACAAAACAAATCGAACAGCTAATTTTTTTACGGAGGTTCAGTTAACAGTGCAATGGAAACAGGTTTCATAACTGACTGTTAAATTAACTGAAACGGAGCAATGGAAATAGGCTATTAGACTCTGCTTTGGTGGTACATTTACTATAATACTCGACAACTCTACGTTTACCCTCTACTTTATGCATAAGCATTGCACCATAGCCAATGGCACTTGCATCTGTATGCAATTCAATAAGGTACTGAGGATCAAAAATTATTAAAACAGGATCATTTGTCAGTACATTAATAACTTTTTGTCGAATTTGCTCGTACTCATCTTTCCACACAAATTCAATCATCTTCGAGGTTAACTGATAAAGTGGTTTCATCTCTTCAGAAAATCGTGGGGCGAATTGTCTAAAATAGGATGCCAAACCTATGAATTGCCTTAGCTGAGTTACCGTTGTCGGTTGACTTAGTGCTGTCAAGGCTTGTATCTTCCTAGGATTGGGTTTTATTTCACCATTTTTAATAAAGAATCCCAGATATTCTATTCCTGCACGTAGAAAAACACACTTCTTCATATTGAAAGAAAAGCCTGCATTAGACAAAACCCTAAGCACAATTGCCAATCTTTCAAAAGCTTGCTCTTTAGAGTCTGACACAATTAAAACGTCATCAATATAAACCACTACATATGAATTTACTAAATCACCCAATGCTCTTACAATAGCGCGCTGAAAAACTGAAGATGCGTTCTTCAGCCCGAATGGCATTGCTAAGAACTCAAACTGACCATCAGGAGTTACAAAAGCTGTTCGCTCAATTGAATCTGCATGTATCGGTATCTGATGGTATCCACTGGCCATATCTAGACTAGAAAAATATTTTCCACCTCTAAGACGATCGATCTGATCGGATATCAGCGGCAAGGGGTATTTGTCAGAGATTGTATTTGCATTAAGTTCACGAAAGTCTATACACATTCTATCGCTACCATCTTTCTTCTTTACCAACAACATTGGGCTGGCAAAAGGTGAACTACTCGGACGGATAACATTGGCCTCAATCATTTGCCGTATCTTATCTCGGACTATAACTTTCTCACTCTCACTAAGACGATATGGTCTCCGTTGGACCGTTTTGTTTTTGTCTAGCAAACGGATCTCCAGAGATCCTGTTGTTATGCGCCTTTTTGGTATGCCCTCAGTAAAGAAATCAGAATATTTTTTTAACATATTATTCAATTTAGACTTATCACTAATACATAAATCGGTGTTTGCATCAATTGCGTCTTTCATTATGTTGGCAGTGTTATCATTATGTACAGCATTAATAGTTTGCGATTTGTAAATACTAAATTTTCTCATTTCCATCATTACTCCGAAACCAAGCTGAAATATTTCTTGACCAACTATTATGTCATATTTTAAACAATCATCTGCTACAACATGAAACAAGACTTCTAAATTTAGTTCGGAAATTTGCACAGTAGATAGTATTTGCATTTGACTTTTCACCACACTTTTGCCAATGCCTCTCAATATTACTACATTGTAACTGCGTTTACCCGCTAGCTTCTCACTCAGTTTCTCCTTAATAAGAGAACACTCAGCTCCAGAGTCAAAAAAAAAAATGGAAAGCGCTCACCAAATTGACTCAGGAATGCGTTTTGCTCAATAACCGCACACAAGTCCACTCTCTTCTCATTGCCGCTCTTATTTGTCTTCGCTGTCCCTTGCACACACGAAGATGCGAAATGTCCAGCGTTGCCACATTTGTAGCACGTCACATTTGCTCGCTCTCTAAAAGTGGATGATTTGCCATGGTTTTGGCTCGTCTTGTAATCGGTCTTCTCTTCTGCTTTCTTCTTCCGACAGTCCAATGCTTTGTGCCCGAGTTTGCCGCAATAATGGCACTTGATCGGCGTCTGCATTTTGAACCTCTTTCTCTCAGGCTCGTCTTTCCTCTCACTTTCCGAAATGCCACTCTTCCTTCCAAAGGCATGTGCTTTCAATTGCTGCTGCAGCTCATTGCGTGTCTTTACATTTGTCGTAAAGACTAGGCGTTGCAGTCGAGTGTCAATTTGTGTCGTGTGCGCTAGCACGAATGATACAGCAATTTCTTCTTGAGACATCGTTTTCCATTTTGTCATCAAAGACGTCACCAGTCGGCTCCCATACACTGATAGACACTCATTAGAGTTTGGTCGTCCGTTTAAAATGTTTAGCAACATGGCGGCTGGCGTCTCGGTGCCCTCATAACGCTCCAAGAACAATTCTTTAAATTGTGTCCACGTCATTCCAGCAAAGCAAATTTGCGATAGCCATTGCGATGCGGTGCCACGCAAAGATTTGCTTAGAGCCATCACTAGTGCTGCGCCTTCTAATTGTTGTTCGCACAAAATAATACTAGCCGTTTTACACCAAGCTGCAGCGTCAGCATCAGCAGCATCTGGGTTGAAAATCGGCAACGATGCATTTTCATTGCGCGACGATGGTGTCGCTGAATTTTTCGCTTTTAACAATTCGCAAATAATTTTATTTTGCGATTCCAAAAGCGCTTGCCACCTAGCGTCAGAATGTTCCTGTGGCTTAGGCGATCCCACTTCTGATGTTGGAGAAACAATAAAAGGTGATACGGGTGATTCTCTATTGTCAGCCATTTTCATTAAAATGATTCCGCAGCGAGTCGCAAAGGTTATTAGTTTTAGACACAGATTTTTACGACCGTTCTACTCGACGTGCTATCGCAAAGTGACCGCTTGACACCCGAACTTGGCGTCCGTCAACTTCTCCTTCTGTCATCCTTTCTGACGTCTACTCTTCATATCTCTCACTAATACCAATGCGCCACGCTCAGTAGAATTTTGCCATTCTCCTACCGCGTTCTCACTCAAATGAACTAGAACTAGAACTAATTGACTTAGTTCATCCTTTAACTCAACCAAATAAGGTAATTCAATGATTTATATCCGACATATATTAGTTAGTAAGCTAATACTGAAATCGACGTTTTTGTAGGTAATTAAAATATATAATCTATATATTAAATTATATATTAGTTTTTTCATTTATATATATAGTTTTTTCATTGACTATTATTAAATATTTGTACAAGGGGTATTTTTAATTTGAGCGTTTTGCGGGTCTCAGCTACGACAAGCCAGCACGTGTTGTTGTTGGTTTATGGCTGTTTTTGACTATTTATGTAAGTATGTGATTCGGGAGCCAAAATGGGTGTCTGTGTGTGTATTCACAAAAAATAAACCAGTGCAAAAAAGTCGCTACCAATATACAAAAAAGAATTAATATATAATAAAATGCCTCCGTAAAAGCGCCTTTATTAACAAAATATTTTGAAAGTATGTAAAAAGAAATGAGTGTGAGTAGAAAATACTTTTATATTATTTATATTTGTCTGAAATTTATCAGGAGAGAAAAAAAACCCTTCTTGGAACTTATGAAAACTACATTCAATCTTCAACCTGCATTGACATGGTTTTCAGCAGACATTTGAAATACATTTTACTGATTTTAATTTCATTGTTTTGTCATTAAGTCTATTTTGTTTGATAAATTAGAAATGGAACGTATTCTACGTAAAATCTTAGCGGCTGTGTTAGGGACACAGCCCGTAAGTCAAGCCGAGAGTACAGACTGTCGATTTTCTTTTTATATTTTATACATTCCCAAATGAAATCTCATTTATATAGGAGTCAAATGAATATGATAGTTTTCGAATAGTATATAAAGTATAATTTTGCTACATTTAAAGTTTTCGAATCCATAAATAAAATTTTTAGGGAAATACATACATTGATTACAGTTTAACTTGGAAGAGTAGTATAAGCTTAATATGAACTTTGTGAAACTGAATAGCAAAACGTGAGATACTTCAATATTATTTTTTGTTCAATATGCTTGTTATATTTTGGCACAAAGGTAGGGCGTTCATAATCAATAAATCAAGTTGTATACAATTTAATCAACCAACACTTAAATCAGCGTATTTTGTAAGTAAGGTATTAATATATATTATCTTAATATTAAACTATATCTTTATGTTTTTATTGACTACTGTTGAATATTTGTACAAGAGGTACTTTTATACTCGATGCCGAAGGTAAAGACTATATGGGGTTTGTGTATTGTCCGTCATGGTGTCCGTCTGTATGAACTCAATTATTTCAACACCCTTCAACTTAGAGACTTGAAATTTTCCATATATATTTATCTAAGTGTCAAGATTGGGGTCGCAGGCCCTTATAGCTGAACTGCCAAAATTGGGGAGAATATAGTTACTAACAACCCAAAATATATTACATCTTTTGAAGCCACGCTCACCCATTCCGCCCCCAGCCCCCCTGCAGTTTAAAGACATAAACGCCTATATATTCCACAGTTTTTGAGCTAGAGCTACCAAATTTAGTGCTACTATAGGTGATGAAAACCCCCAAACACTTTCATGCGTGTATCTTCCAAAGTGTTTGAGTTAGGGTCACCAAATTTGGTAGGGGGATAAGTATTGGAGCCATGCACCCGTTTCCCAGCCCCCGCAGTTGAAAAATAGACATGCCTCTACATTTCACAGCTTTTGAGCTAGAGCCACCAAATTTGGTGCCAAGAACCGAAAAAATGTTGATGCCGTCAGCCAACCATACCGCTCCCATACCCCTGCCGATGTTTTAACTTATTTTTACTTTGTAATTTTTAATTTCATCTTAAATTTTATTTGATTTGAAGTAGCAACAAAAGTTTTGGCAATAAAGGTTTATTATTCTTGCTTTTTAAATTTCTGATAATTATTATTTGAGGATTTGATGCATGACTACCTGGGCTCAACATCACGTCAGAATTTTATGAATAAGTTTATTTTAACTTCTTTTCACATTTTTTGTTTCAGGTGCCCCTGCGCACAGTGGTGTTTTAAGGCAATCGGCGGGCCAACGCACTATGGGCATTTTGCCAAAGGTAAGAACCAAAGGAAAATCATTTGTATAAAATTGGCTTGTTATCGCTAATTGTTTTCAACATATTAGGCCCAAATCTGGGAGTTAAGCTTGTTTGTATATGTACTACAATTTTTTAAAAAATCATCGAGATCGGCCAACTATATATTTTTTACAAGAGATTTGCATAAACAAGCAGTTCATTTTAGGACATGTAAATAATGAATAAATGACAGTTTTTTTTTCGCAAAGTGCCCCATAGTGCAGCAGCAGTCAAAAACGGTAAAAGCTTGTGTGTGTGTTCATAAAAGAAGCAACCGCGCTTCATTTCTCCTGTCTCAACTTTTGACTTGTACTGATTAAAGCAACCCAACTTAGAAGGGTTATATAAACTCCATATGAACTTTGTGTAATTAAATAGCAAAACGTGATTACTTCAATATTATTTCTGTGTAATATGGTTGTTTATATTTTGGCAATATATATTATACATGTTGTATATAATTTAGTTAACTAACACTGAAACCGACGTTTTTTGTAGGTAATTAAAATATAAAATCTATATATTAAATTATACATTTAAAATAAATTTTACTGATTTTAATTTCATTGTTTTGTCTATTTTGTTTAATAAATTTGAAATGGAACGTATTCTACGTAAAATCTTAGCGGCTGTGTTAGGGACACAGCCCGTCGGTCAAGCCGAGAGTACAGACTGTCGATTTTCTTTTTATATTTTATACATTCCCAAATGAAATCTCATTTATGTAGGAGTCAAATGAATATGATAGTTTTCGAATAGTATATCAAGCCCAGTTTTGTTACATATAAAGTTTTTGAATTCATAAATAAAATTTTTAGCGAATATATTTTTCATTATTTTTCATATGCGTGTTTTATGTGAACATATGTATATTTGCAATAAGTGTGAGCGAGCACGATAGCGGCATGTGAGTTAACGACAGTTCTTACCACAGCCGCTCAGTTACTCCAGCGCAGGTGCACATAAAATGCACTTGCCCAAAAATCATAATCACGACAACAGCGCATGGAACATATCCGCCACGTGCGCTGCATCAGCACATTCCAGCATGCACCTGCATGGGACCAACGGCCAGCGCGTTACACAACGGGCACCACCGTGGGACCGAACCTGGATACTCGACACCCAAAGCTACAAGACAACAGCAGAGGTGGCAGCAGCGACGGCAGCAGCAGCGGCGACAACTGCAGCAGCGATATTCAACAAGCGGTCTTTAGCATAATTTAGAATTGTCATAAGTTAGTTCTAGTCCAGCACTTAATAAGAATAAACGTGTTTTTTATACCCTGAACCCATAAAATGGGTAAATCAGGGTATAATGTTTTTGTGCAAAAGTATGTAACAGGCAGAAGAAAGCATCTCCGTCCCCATAAAGTATATATATTCTTGATCAGTATCAATAGCCGAGTCGATATGGCCATGTCCGTCTGTCCGTCCGTCTGTCCGTCTGTCCGTCTGTATGAACGCGTAGATCTCAGAGACTACAAGAGCTAGAGACTTCAGATTTTGAATATAAGTTCTCCTATACCATAAGCAGAACAAGTTTGCTTCAAATTATCGATAACTACTCTGGTTTTCGATATACACATGGAATCGATAACAAAAAATATCGAATTTGGAAAATGTAAAAATGGGGGATGGTGTAATGGGTAACGATAAAAATTTTCTCAAAATTTCGTCCAAATCGGTTTAGAAACACCTGAGTTATCGTAAAGTTAAGTCAGTTATGAGTTTTGTTTAAAGTGATCATTATTTGAAGCATACTTTTAGGCCGCAAGGACTGCAACTGGGTTCAGGGTATCTTCTGGTCGGGCTAACCCGACTAGAGCCTTCTTACTTGTTTTTAACTTGGCTAACAGTAAACTCTCTGCGATATTGTTTACATGGTTATTTAAAATATCTATATTGTATTATATTCTGTTAATATATTGTAAAACGTGAATATCGTTATGTTCTTGGGTTAGTTTACTAAAAATGTCTTGCTTTTAGTTATTAAAGAAATTATTTATAACATCTTGTTCTTTGTTAATATGGTTATGACTTTTATATATTATGATTTGTTTGTTCATATTGTTTGTAAGATTTTCTTGGTTTTTTCTAATGTTGTTGAATTTATTTTTGATTTTTTGTGCATCTAGTGCATCCATATTGCCTGTAATGGTTTTTATTAGACTTCCTAGTCCGTTCACTATTCCACGTCTTTGTCTATTTTTTGTTGTAAGTGCATTAATACGTTCATAAACTTGTTGTATATTTACTTTAAGTACGTTAATAGTTTCTTTTGAAGAATTTGTGTCTTTTATCATGTGTATATTTTCTTCGATTTTTTTTAGGTTTTTGATATAATCGTTAAGATCGATTATGTGTGCTAAAGTTTTGAAGGACAGAATGATGTTTGTTCCCCTAGATCGATTTTAGCGAATGGGATATTTTTTGTGGGATAGTGGACAGCTATTTTCTGAGCGGATGAGTAGCCAAGGCTGTAAAATTGTGGGAATTATGGCGATTATTATCTTTTTTTTTTTTTTTATTTATGTCTTTACTTTGTTCTCATTTGTTTTTTTTTTATTTTTGACTTATGAATTTTTTGTCTCTTTTTTGTCAGAATAGTCGGGCCATTGTCTTCCACAACTTGGTGTTGTGAAAACCTGGGTGCTAGTTTGTTTCGTCTATTTTCTTTTCTAAATATTGTGTCGTTTATCTGTACGGGCTGTGGTTCTACCCTGTCTTGATTTAATTTATTCGTTCTGTCGTTAATTGTCTTCTGTGTCTTTTCTTGTATGTCTTAATAAAGTTTTTCTCTGAATTTGTTTAGTTCCCTTAAATAGTCGTGTTCGTTGTTAAAAATAATGTCTTTTAGATATGTATGAGTACGTCCCGTGAAAAGATCGTGTGGAGTCAGCTTAGTTGCTGAATGAATCATATTGTTATATGTAATGAAAGTTTCCGTTAGTATATCGTCGTGATCAATAGTTGTTTTTTCTTGTTTCTTTTTCTCGGAGATGATACGGTATATTTCGGTGAGGGTGGAGTGTAGTCTCTCTACTGGGGCATTACTTTTGGAATGACGTGACATGCGCATTAATTTGATACTGCTCACAAAAATCTTTGAACAGTTTTCCTGAGAATTCGGCGCCTTGATCAAATATTAGCTTCTTGGGAATGCCGAACGTATTTAAGAAACTTCTAACTGATTTGACAATGTTTAAACAATGTCTAGTTGGAATTGTGTACCCGAAAGCGAATTTAGAAAACTTGTCGATTATAGTCAGTATTGTCTTGCCATTGATTGTATAAATATCGGTGTGTACGATTGAAAGGGGGGTGGACGGGGATTCGGTTATTTGGTATTTAATCTTTTGCGATTGTCTGTCGTATTTTAAGGTTTGACAAATGTCACAGTTATTTATAAATTGATTTATTTTGTTTTTTAGGTAGGGAAAGTATATTTCTCTTTTAAGGCTACTGTATGTTTCTTCGATTCCTCTATGGTTTGTTCGAAGATGGTAATTCTTTATCTCTGATTCCTGATTGTTTGGATCGGTTATGTCTCTAAGTAAGGTTTTGCTTCTAAGTATTTTGTAGAGTCCGTTTTTGGCAAAGTATTTCTTATAGGTTTCGTTTAGTGTAGAGAATATTTCTTCGGTAGTGAATACTGCGTAAGTTTTATTTATTTTAATATTGTCTTTGAGTATGGTTGCTAGACTTTTTTCTGAAAAGCTCTGTTCGGTTATAGTTCTTCTTATTTTATTTTTAAATAGAATTTCTACTTGGTTAGTAGTTTTGGGGCCTAGTCTCAAAATGGTTTGACAATAAAATTCGTTCATTGGGGCCTTCGTCGTTTTGATTTCGCCTTCTACATTAGTTGTATCTATGTTGTGTATATTAATTTCGATGCGGCTCAGTGCGTCTAACGTTTGACCAAACAAATATGGTCTGAAATATTTCTTTGCCCAAATTATGGCTAACATTTCTTTCTCTACTGTGGAATAGTTAAGTTCTGTGTATGTTAGGGTTCTGCTAGCGAAAGATACTGGGTGCTCTGTGCCAGCTTGATTAATTTTCTATAGTCTACTACTAATCTCCATTTTTTTTGATTTCGTTCGATTTTTTGGGGACTAAGAAAATGGGTGCGCTCCAAGGGCTATGGCTATGTTTGATAATATTTTGTTCTAGCAGTTTGGCTAGTTGTCTTTGTAATTCGTTACTTTCTGTTTGGCTATACCTAAAGGGTTTCGTAGCAATAGGAATATCGTCGGTTGTTCTAATTTTATGTTTTACCATGTTCCTGAAGGTTAATTTCTCTGTTTCTTGATAGAATATATTAGAAAACTTAGAACAGATTTTTTTTAGTGCTGTTAATTCTTCAGAATTCAAGTGTTCGGTCTGGAGTTTTTGTATATTATAAGTATTTTTGGGGCTGTGCTGTAGATGTCTGTCCGTTATGGGTTCAAATTCGATGTAATCGTCTTTTATATATTTGTTCACCTTTAACTGTGTATCCAAAACAAGATTTTGTTTGTGTTCTGAATAGTTTATTACTTCCATCACACTAACGTTATTTTTAGCTTCGTACAATCCCCCGGCAATCATCAATTCGTCAATGATTTGAATGGTTTCACACATGAAAATGCCGTTTTCAATGTCTACGGGCAGTTGAATTAAATTTTTTGATAGTTCTTCAATGACATGAATTTCGGAAGCTAGGTTAGCTTTTTGGTGCAATTGCAAGGTTAAATTGTTTGTTTGTAATACTTTTTCGGGTAGGTTGACGATAGCCTTTATATTATCTAAAATGTCCATTCCAATAAGGCCATAAAAATAGTCATGAAAATGGATGTGTTAACATCTATAGCCACGGGTACACGTTTCTTCCATTTGATAATACATGCAAACAATACAGCGTGCAGCTCTGCTAAAAGGGCAAATTCTGCGTGCCGAACTGTAACGGGCTCGAACTACGAACAAATTTAGCGTGCACTCGTGGACCGACTGCAAAATTTCATATACATATTCATCTGAGTATGAATGTATTGGTGTAGCGGCAGAGAATAACTGTAAAATACAAAGTCTTGCTAACAATGTGTCCAAGTGTGTAGGGTAGTATAACTTAATATGAACTTTGTGCAATTGAATAGCAAAACTTGAGATTCTTTAATATAATTTCAATTTTACATGTTTGTTTATATTCTAGCATTGTTTATTGTTTATATTCTAGCATAAACAATATATATATTAAAATCAAATATTAGAGTTTTTATTGAGAATTATTGAATATTGGTTCAAGGGGTATTTACTCTTTGTGCAGCTTGTGCGTCTCAGCTACGACAAGCCAGCACGTTGTTGTTTTGTTCAGTTTCCCTTTGCGTTCAGCGGCCCGTTGATTAAAGGAGAGGCAGCGGGTCAGCGGACAGCAAGAACAGTAAAAAGTTGTTGGTACATATTGTATGAAAGTGCGTTTGAAACATATATGACCTATGCAAAAATACCCTTTGTACCAATATTAAAAAATTTTCAATGAACACTCTAACACTTACATAATTATATGCAAGTCCTTTTATTGGATATGTATACCAAACCTTATTGCTGGAATATAAATAAACATGTAGAATAGAAATAATATTAAAGCTCTCACGTTAAGCTGTAGAATTGCACAAAGTTCATATATGTAAGTCGATCCCGCCCTTCCATAATAGAAAGCAGCGGGTATATTCCAATAAGACCCCTTTTACACGATGAACTTTTTGCTTCTGCTGCATTCGTTTGTTGGCAAAGGGGGTAGTGGTGAAACAGCTGCAAGCAATGCTTCATGACATTGGTAGCAATGATTCAATTTTCTCATATTGCTTTGCCCTATTCCGATTACATGTAAACACAGAGTTGCACAGTGTTTGATGTGAATAATAAAATTATCGATACGAAATATCGCACATGAAACTATTGCCGCAATTAGTAAATACGTTGTTCATTATTGTGGTTTAAAATTATTAATTCAAATGTTTTGGACAAGAGAGTTGATTGAACTGTTGTTAAGTCAATATGAGCAGCACGAATGTTCGGAGCGATATTTATAAGGACAGGGTAAAGCGCTCTCTCAATCAATAATAACAAATAAAACAATCGATGGCAACGATTAATGCTTATCGACCATAAATTTAAACCAGAGTTGCATTTACACAGATCACTGCATAAAAAGCCTCATGAAATAAAAATTATACTAATAAAAGGGAACTAAATTCAATAAACTATTCTTTTCTTTTTTATGCTAATATAAAGCAACCAAACAGGAACAAGCAGCTGTTAACACATCGCTCGTGAGTTCTAACACTCATTAGTTTTTTTTATATAAGTTGTGCACGTTTAGTGCTGTTTTGATAACCAATGGGTTTGTGAGGATTATTTGTTCGGTTTCTGGAATAATGCTAGGGTTAACAAACGAAACTGATACACCTGTATCTATTAAGAACCGCAACAGTTTATTCTGTATGGATAGTATTATATATGGTAGCATTGGTCCGTGCTTATTCTGGTTTAAGTATCCTGATTGGGATTCGAGGCTTGTTTTGGAAAATTTGAGGCTTCATCAATATTGTGCAATTCATTGGTATGTTCCATGTTTTGAAAGTTAGAATTTTTCCTATTGTCTTGTTGTGTATAAAGTGCTGCTTTAATAGCGCTATTCTCTCCTTGTCTTTTCGCGCCCTGATAATAATTCTTTTGATAGCCGTTGCTATTTTGTTGATTATTTTTCTGCTGATAGTTCTTTTGCTGGTTGTAACCCTGTTGATTATTTTGTTGGTTATAATTTTGTCGGTTGTAGTTCTGTTGGTTATTTTTCTGTTGGTTGCGGTTATATGGGTTAAAAGATTGATTTTTATAACGTCTATCGTTGCCTTGCCTACGTTGCTAATCTAACATGTAAATATCTCTTTCTTTCATGGCTCAGTCATATGCGTCATGCAAGTTATTCGGTCTCATTGATCGTATTGTGGCTCCTAGTGGGCCGGGCAGGCCCGTCAAGAAGTTGTTTAAACAGGTGTTAGCGAAGAATGGTTTCTTTGTTCTGATAGGTATAGGTTCGGAGTCTTTGGTATCTGTGAGACGGAACAAGGTTGTCCTAATAGTTGTTACCTGTTCGTAAAGTCTTTGTATTGAAAATCGTTTTTGTAGTAGTCCATGCAACTCGTGCATTAAGGTTTGTTCGTCACGCCTGTCTGCACAGTGAACGAGCAAGGCGTTTTTTATTTCGTCCCAGTTTAAGACAGTTCCAGTTTCGTTGAGCATTATATTTGCCTGCCCTTCGATTTTTTTCTAATTACGGTCGAGTCTGGATATAGTGCACACCCGAAATAGTGAACACCTCGAAATAGTGAACACCCAAAAATTTACATGGAGTACTCTAAATAGTGAACAAACGAAAGACTCAAAAAACTCGAAATAGTGAACAAATTTTTTAAATTTTAACTTTAAGTAGAAAAAGAAAGAAATAACACAGAAAAGGGAATGCTCACACTTACACTAATAAACATTCTGTGCTTTGCTTCACTGCGACTCCCCGAAACCACGGAATTTAAAAGTAACGGAGTTTAAAAAATGACTAAAACGTGTGGCAGTGGGACATGGATATAAATTTCACATTGTTTTTTAATAGTAAAAGTTCATGAATTATCTCATAGAAGTCATAGACATTGTTATTAATTTCAACCAATACCTAAATAAAACATTCCATGTCCTTATTCAATAACAAATTATTTACACTTTTCTTTGTGTTTTTGGCTGGCCGTTCACTTTGCACTGTGTGTTATTTAATCGAAAACAACGAACCAGTTCATATTGAGAATGATGAATTTGAAGATTCGGATAATGAAGACTATTAAAGCTTCCGAAGCTATAGAATGTTTTGACAAGGCTATCGCATGGGCTGAGGCCCATGACTTTACTACGATTTTAAACGTGCGCAGTCTGCTTGAAAAAGCTGTCCAAAAATTAATTTCCAGAAGCAAAAAGCAAAATTTAATCGCGGTTTTTTTCAATAAAGATACATATTTAATTTGACTTGTTTACAAATTTATTTAATTGATTATAAATCTAGTATTTCCATACAAATATGTGTATTTGAGCAAAAGATTTGAGTCTCGAAATAGTGAACAACCTCGGAATAGTGAACAGGCCTTGCCAAAATAAGTTCACTATATCCAGACTCGACTGTACTCTTAGAAGCATTGAACCATAAGGGGTGTGGTCTGTGCCTCTAATTAAGGTTATTGTTACTTATTGTGTAGGTGTATGGCTTCATTCGTGATCGATGAAACAGATTTCTGAAATTGATTGTGTTTATTAATAATTTGTTTTAGAATGCGCAAATGAAAAGAAATTGTGTTTTAATACTTGCGTACTATAGTGTTATCGTTTGTTGTATATTATTATTTTTAGATAAAATTTAATAACGGAAATCCCGTGAAAAATGGTTCTGCGCACTGCAGTCACAAGTTATCGGGTGTTTCTAAAAAAATGATTAGACTTTAGCATGTGAGATTTGTAGATATTGTTTGCATATTTGTATTTCTGCCTGTTACTATTTATTCTTCTTCTTATTTATTTATTTTTTTTGTACGTTTATATTTTTATTTGCATGTGCATGCCTGCTTTACTTGTTTGTAATTATTCGATGTCGAACATTTACGTTCGCCCTGAACAATAACGTCGGTCATCGAACTTATATGTTTGTTAGTGTTTGGTATGAGCTTGGCTACAGGTTCGTGTTCGCACTGAACATCGAACGTCTTGCTTTTCTTTGGGTATGTGTTAGCATGTGCATGCCTGCTTTATTTTGTATGAGATTCGTTGTCGATCGTTTACGTTCGCCCTGAACAGTGAATCGTCGAACATCGAACTAATACGCCTTTTTCTCTTTTTATACCCTGAACCCATAAAATGGGTAAATCAGGGTATAATGGTTTTGTGCAAAAGTATGTAACAGGCAGAAGGAAGCATCTCCGACCCCATAAAGTATATATATTCTTGATCAGTATCAATAGCCGAGTCGATAAGGCCATGTCCGCCTGTCCGTCCGTCTGTCCGTCTATATGAACGCGTCGATCTCAGAGACTACAAGAGCTAGAGACTTCAAATTTTGAATATAAGTTCTCCTATACTATAAGCAGAACAAGTTTGCCTCAAATTATCGATACCTACTCTGGTTTTCGATATACACATGTAATCGATAACAAAAAAATCGAATTTGGAAAATGTAAAAATGGGGGTTGGTGTAATGGGTAACGATAGAACTTTTCTCAAACTTTCGTCCAAATCGGAAAGAAACACCAGAGATATCGTAAAGTTAAGTCAGTTATGAGTTTTGTTTAAAGTGATCATTATTTGAAGCATACTTTTAGGACGCAAGGCCTGCAACTGGGTTCAGGGTATCTTCTGCTCGGGCTATCCCGACTAGAGCCTTCTTACTTGTTTTTTTTTATTTTTATAGTTGCATTTGCGTTAAACTCGGTTGCATCATGTTCCGATCGATTGCTAGCACATGTTGAGTTCGTACTGAACACAGCGTGGATAACACCGACTCGAACATTCCGCAACCAAGATCACTTGATGTTTGTGTAAAAATGTTGCACTACTCGTTTGTGTTTCGTGACTTTTGTTTCACATGTATTATATACTTCTTTTTTTTTTTGTTATTTTTCATTATTATTGCAATTGTTTTGCATTTATTGAATTCATTTAGTTATGTAATTGTTTTACTCCATTTTTATTATATTTTTTTTATCATGTTTCATCTTTCACTTATGTTTATTATTACATGCTTACTAGATTAAAATTAGTGTTGCGATCTGCATCCTGGTCCTGTAGGATCCTGTTGCGGCTGCGCCAGTTATAATCCCGGACGGCGGCTTCGTTTTGGTTTTAAATATAAAGACTGTTTTTCGTGGTTGTCAGAATAAGACTGAACCTTTATTCTCCGTCGCAGCGGAATATATATCTCTTAGTATGATTGTTTACAATATTATATTTGTGTGTGTGTGTGTGTGTGTGTGTGTGTGTGTGTGTGTGTGTGTGTGTGTGTGTGTGTGCCCTATATTCATATCCTCTATGCAACTCAGCAGTTGCAACATTGTCTGGCCAGCTTGGGTAATCGGCCGGCTTCTGCCCATTCAGCGTTTTGTTGGGTTTGAAATTCTATCCACTCAGCAGCTCTCGTGTATGGCCCTTGTGTTAGGCGGAACGCAGAGGCTTAGCTGGTGGATAGTCTTGAGAGGCAGCGTTAGGGGAGGTACAAATCATCAGATGTCGCGATCCACAGGCGACGAAGGCTCAGCTCAGGTCGAGCGCGAGACCGACAGAGAGTCGCCCAGTACCGCGAACGCGGAACGGACATGAGTCTCCGTAGCGGATACTGTTTAAGGAAAGAATTTAAGTGATCGACAGTTAACAAGGAGGGGATAAAGATTAGTATTACGATAATACAAGTTAAGCTCAAGGTTAGAAACGCGGTGAGTTTAAGCGATTGTTTAAGGCAAGAAGCCAAATAAAAGTAAATTATTATACCTAACCTCCCCTCAACGTGTTCTTTTTACAAGAGACAAGCTAAAGCCGCGCACACATACATATGTATATGTGGCCGTACATATATGTACACGAGCGGGGCATTACCGCGCCGAGCTTCGATTTGTTGAAATTAAGTATTTGAGTGATCAGCGGCGGCGACGAGTCGGAGTCTCCCAGAGCCGATCCCTGATCACCCAAATCGCTGCGCACCACTGCATTCCTACTAATCGGCGGGTCAGTCCCCGATTCGTACGGAGCACAATCTGCGGTATCAGTGGAAATCGTACGAATGTACATCATCCCTGATATCCCAGCCTTTTGGTTGCGCGACCCCGGGGTCGTATCGTTAGTTGAGCTTACCTCCATTTCGGCTAAAGTGTTCTAGCAAATTATAAATAATTTCTTGTAACGCTGGCCTTGGCCAGACTGAGTTCTGTACCTTCGCTGAAATAACTACTTTACACTGTTATTTGAAATACATTTAAGAAAAACTTTATGAATGGAGTCTCACAAATATATTTATTAGAGTTTTTAACCTTCAAAAGTTGATAGCGTTCGCAATTACTGCTCGGTAGCAGCCAGAGAAACACATATATTGCTATGCTCTCGCTACCGCTCACACTTTGATTAAATATGTAGCATAGCCATAGCCGATCGAAAAAAATGTGGACAGCCTTTGCTAGATCACACGGGCGCATAGGTTAACCGTAGAATACTTCTGTCCTTGTGCAACAAAAATTATGAAGCTGTAGCCTAATAACAACAACCACATACGTAGATGTTTTATTATACTCGATACCGAAGGTAAAGAGTATATTGGATTTGTGCAATGTCCGTCATGGTGTCTGTCCGTCTGTCCGTCTGTCCGTCCGTATGTTCGCAACTTTTTTCCACACCCTTCAAGCTAGAGACTTCAAACTTTGCAAATGTCTTTATCTATGGCATAGTAAATTAAAGTGTTAAGATTGGAGTAATACGATAACTAGGGGACTGGCAAATCGATAAACTCGATAACGCAAAATCAATAAATCCAGCTATTTCGCAAGCCCTTACAGCTAGAACTACCAAAATTGGGGAGAAAATAGCTACGATCAATCCCCAAAAAACTGCATCAAAAATTTTGGAGCCACGCCCACCCATTCCACCCCCAGCCCCCCGCAGTTTAACACTCAAAATGACCATATCTTCTACAGTTTTTGAGCTAGAGCCATCAAATCTGGTGCCACGATAAGTGTTTACGATCCCCAACCAAATTCATAAAATCTTTGGATGCCACGCCCATCTATACTGCCCTATCCGCCCTCAAGCACCCCAACGCTTCGCTAAAAACGGTAGTGCGTGTATCTTCCATAGTGTTTGACCTAGAGTCACCAAATTTGGTAGGTAGATAACTGGTAACGATCCCCAAAAGCTGCATCAAAGTTTTGGAGCCCTACCTACCCATTCCGCCCCTAGCCCCGCCGTAGCTTAAAAACATAAATGCTTATTTCTTTTACAGTTTTTGAGTTAGAGCCACCAAATTTTGTGCCAAAATAGGTGATTATAGCCCCCAAAAAAATGCATAAAAACTTTGGATGCCACGCCAATCCATAGTGCCCAAGCTGCCCCAAAACGCCCAAACCCTTTGCTAAAAACGGGAGTGCGTGTATTTTCCAAAGCGTTAGAGCTAGAGTCACTAAATTTGGTAGGAAGATAGCTATTAACGATCCCCAAAAAACTGCATAAAAGTTTTGGAGCCAACCCGCCCGTTCCGATCCCCATGCATTTTGAAATCAAAAACGCCTATATTTTGAAATCAACAACGCTTATATTTTCCACATTTTTATACCCTGAACCCATAAAATGGGTAAATCAGGGTATAATGGTTTTGTGCAAAAGTATGTAACAGGCAGAAGGAAGCATCTCCGACCCCATAAAGTATATATATTCTTGATCAGTATCAATAGCCGAGTCGATATGGCCATGTCCGTCTGTCCGTCCGTCTGTCCGTCTGTCTGTCTGTCCGTCTGTCCGTCTGTCCGTCTGTATGAACGCGTAGATCTCAGAGACTACAAAAGCTAGAGACTTCAGATTTTGAATATAAGTTCTCCTATACCATAAGCAGAACAAGTTTGCTTCAAATTATCGATAACTACTCTGGTTTTCGATATACACATGGAATCGATAACAAAAAACTTTCGAATTTGGAAAATGTAAAAATAAGGGTTGGTGTAATGGGTAACGATAGACATTTTCTTAAAATTTCTTCCAAATCGGCTAAGAAACACCAGAGATATCGTAAAGTTTAGTCAGTTATGAGTTTTGTTTAAAGTGATAATTATTTGAAGCATACTTTTAGGATGCAAGGACTGCAACTGGGTTCAGGGTATCTTCTGGTCGGGCTATCCCGACTAGAGCCTTCTTACTTGTTTTATATTAAACAACCAAACGTTTTATTAATTGGCGCCCGAGCAGGGACCGGTCAAAAAAACATAACGAATAATATCGCGTCACATACCAGTGCCTTATAGCCACATAGTGTACTCCGCAAAAGTGCCACAATAGAGCTACAGCGCGAGCGTGATTTAAAAAGAGCCGAACCTCTTTCGCGATTTATTCAAAAGACATAACCGGTCGTTCACCGTCGACGGATCTGTTGTATTAGTTCGCAGACCACCACGCACACAAGTGTCCCCCAGGATCCCCAGTCACCTGTTGCATCACCGCTTCGCTGCATAGCCACAGGACAAAAAGGAATTCATCCAAAGGACCAGCGCGGAAGATTCGCCGGATGTTTTATTTATCGTAAGCTTAGTGTTTAAGTGATTGAAAACAAAACAAAACCAAAATAAAATAAAAAACACAAATAAAAAATAATTTTAAAAATATAACAAATAGAATAATAAGAAAAAGTTAAAACAAAAAATTACCACAAATAAAAAATAATTTTAAAAATTGAACAAATAGAATATTAAGAAAAAATTAAAACAAAAAACTACCATAAGTAAAAATAAGTCAAAACTACTACATATTTTCTATAAGTAAAATCCAATTAAAATTTAAAAAGCAATTCTTGACAAAGTAAATTTAGTGCTGAATAAAATTAAATCTTCTAGCAATCCAGAACCTAGTTAAGTAACCTTCAAACAAAAATACTATCAACAAAATTAAATCTAAAAATCAAATAACTCTTTAGATCGTTAATTTTTGTTAAGACTCTCACAAACGCTAGAAAAGTCGCGTTAGTTTTTATCTTTGTGGTCCGTTTTATTTGAATCATAATTTCATTCCGCAGTTTCATGCACAACATGCCTGACGATATAGTAGACGCCATGGCAAACTTAGGCTTTGCCGGTGGCACAGGCCAAGCAACAAGTGGTCAGCCAGGTACTAGTACACCAGTAACAAGTCCCGAACTTAGAACAGTTATTATGACGATGATTAGGGATTGTCTCCAGGACAATGTAAATAGCCCAAACTTTGGACATGAAAACTTCTGTGACATTACATTTGTAAGACCCCGACCAGGTGAAGATCAAGAAAAAATACCGGAAATAGCAAAGTTAATCCGAGAATTCTCTGGGGATAGGACAACGTTCAATTCGTGGAAGAAAAATGTTGAACGAATTATGAGCATCTATGCAGGACAAGAACAATCATATAAATATTATCTAATAACTTTATCCGTACGCAACAAAGTGGTTGGTGAAGCTGATGCGGTCTTAGAACCTTACAATACCCCAATGAATTGGAAAGCTATTTCCAAATGCCTGACAGCACATTACGCTGATAAAAGAGATTTAAAAACTCTCGAGTGTCAGATGTTCTCTCTGAAGCAAGGTCATATGACAATAAACGAATTCTATCAGGCTGTCTACCATCAATTATCGTTAATCCTAAATCAGATAGGCGCACAGGAATCTCCAGAAACCATTAGGGCATTAACCGATAACTATCGAGGCAAAGCTCTAGATACTTTTTTAAGAGGTTTAAGTGGAGATATACCACGACTTTTGGCAATCAAGGTGCCAAGAGACTTAAGCCATGCTCTTCATTTGTGTAGCCTGGTCGAAAATCAAGAACAACGAAATTCTTTTGTGCCCAGAATAAGACAACAACCTCCACCCCTGCCACCTAGGCAGACGGTCATGAGATTCCCGGCACAAAAGCCTTTGCAAAATACAAACCAGTGGAGAAATTTCGACCCTAGACTCTACCATACTCCACGACCTGCTACTAACCAACATCAGGTGCCGATGGCAGGAGCTTTCTATGATAGGCCAATTAATTGACCCACATACCCACAATTTGCATATCAACAGCAAATGCCTAATCAAGGGCAACGGAACGCTGCACCGCCGAGGCCATTCGCCCCAAAACCGGAGGCTAAGCCAGAACCCATGGACGTAGATCATTCGGTCCGATCACGTCATATCGACTACATGAATAGGGTTCGAAACGATTTGGCAGGAAAACGTCCGAGGACGACGAACAAGGTTATTTAGAATATCTAGAACAACTAGAGGCAGAGTACTTACCAGAAGCCGTACCGTACGAAAGAGAAAATGAGTATGCCACAGAGTTAGTAGATACCGCAGACATTAATTTTTTAGATTAAACAGTTCCTCATTGCTTTATTTTAATTGCAATACGAGGAACGGAAAAAAAACTTAAATTTTTGATAGATACAGGCTCAAACCAAAATTACATTCAAGCTAATTTAGAACCGAAACCCAAACTCAATGAGAAACCCTTTTTTGCAAATTCTGTCGGCGGACAAACAAAAATCACCCATCACACCCACCTCAGTTTATTCGGACTTGATCAAGTTCCAGTCAAATTTTTCCTTCTCCCCACTCTTAAAACCTTTCACGGCATATTGGGTAACGATACCCTCAAACAGCTGAACGCTGTAATCGACGTACGCACTGACGTCCTAGTAATAGGTGGGAATTATAAAATAAAAATCAAGCAATTGGCTTCTCAAGCGGTTAACAACATAAAAGTCAGGGCAGACCACATGTCTGCAAAACAAAAAGAGCTCATGGATAGGATGACCGAAATACATGCAGAGTTATTTGCAGAACCCGACGAAAAACTTACATACACAACGGCGTTAACTGGCGAGATAAGAACCACTTCAGACACCCCAATATATAGCAAACACTATCAGTACCCTGCTTCTTTAAAAGCAGAAGTAGAAAAACAAATAGACCAACTGCTGCGAGACGGCATAATAAGACCTTCACGGTCACCGTACAACGCACCTGTGTGGATGGTGCCAAAAAAACAAGACGCTTCAGGACAGAGGAAGTATAGGCTGGTAATAGATTACCGAAAGCTAAACAAAGTTACCATATCAGATCGATACCCAATACCAGACATTGGGGATATTATAGCACAATTGGGGGATAACAAATATTTCTCCGTGCTAGTTCTGAAAAGCGGGTGTCATCAAATTCCACTCAAAGAGAAAGATATAGAGAAAACCGCATTCTCAGTAAATGGCGGTAAATTCGAGTTCACTAGGTTACCTTATGGACTAAAAAACTCTCCATCAATATTTCAAAGAGCTCTCGATGATATACTACGAGACCACGTTGGCAAGAGATGTTACGTCTACATAGACGATATAATAGTTTTCAGCAAATCAGAAAAAGAACATGCAGAAAACCTTGAGAAAATATTCTCCACTCTTTCTAAGGCCAATATGAAAATTCAAATCGACAAATACGAGTTTTTTAAAACTGAAGTCGATTTCCTTGGCGTCACAATTTCAGCTGATGGCGTTAAAACTAATGTTGAAAACGTTAAAGCAATGCAACAGTTCCCACAGCCTAAGACATTGAGAGACTTGAGAGCTTTCTTAGGCTTAGGTAGCTATTACAGACGATTCATTCGCGATTACGCTAAGGTAGCGAAACCGCTCACCAACCTACTCAGGGGAGAGAATGGCCGACTCTCAAAAAACGTTTCTAGTAAAGTAAAAATTTCTCTAGACCAGAGTGCTATAGAAGCTTTTCAAAAAATAAGAAATACATTAGTTTCAGAAGATGTAACACTCCCCTATCCCGATTTAAAAAAAGAGTTCCAACTGACCACAGATGCTTCGAATTACGCCATAGGCGCAGTTCTGGAACAAAACGGGAGACCAATCACTTTCATTTCGCGAGCGCTGTCAAAAACCGAAGAAAACTATGCCACTAACGAAAAAGAAATGTTGGCAATAGTATGGGCACTCCATAGCCTACGCATGTACCTTTACGGTACCTCTAAAGTGATCATTTATACCGACCAACAACCACTGACATTCGCCCTAAGCAACAATAACCACAACGGTTAGCTCAAACGGTGGAAAAGCTACCTTGAAGAATACAATCATGAACTCCACTATAAACCAGGCACATCAAACGTAGTGGCAGACGCTCTCTCGAGAAATCCCATAAGCCCGCAAATAAATAGTACGACTGCATCAATGCATAGCGACGAAAGTTCTTCGCACAACTTAATTCCAGTCATGGAGGTCCCAATCAATGTTTTCAAGAACCAAATTTTCTTATTAATTTTCGAAGAAGAATCATATAAATTCCAAATACCCTTTCCACAATATCATAGACACATTGTTAAAAAGAAGAGTTATTCAGAATCCGAACTAATAAAGATACTTAAAGAAAGATTAGTTCCAAGATTAATTAACGGATTACTCACTTCCGAGAGTATAATGGGTAAAATACAAAACATATTCCCCACTCACTTTGATAACTATAAAATAAGATATACCCAGAAACAAGTAATGAGCATAAGGTTAGAAGAAAAGCAAAATGAGATAATCATAAAAGAACACACTAGAGCACACAGGAACCCAATTGAAAATAAAACCCAAATATTAAATAATTTCTTTTTCCCTGGTTTAATAAAAAAAGTCACTGCAATAGCTAAACAGTGTGAGACATGTAAGTTAACGAAATATGATAGACATCCACAACAAGGCGAAATACAAAAAACTCCAATTCCTACATATCCCGGTCAAATTATACACATAGATTTGTATACGACACAAAAGAAGTTAGACTTCACCGCAATAGACAAGTTTTCAAAATATGCACAAATAAAGATAGTAAGATCAAAAGCATCAGAAGATTTAAAGGCTCCTCTCAGAGAAATCATGATAGCATTCGGAATGCCACAATCAGTTGTTATGGACAACGAAAAGGCAATGAATTCAGCGTCGATCAAATTTCTGCTAAGCAATCAACTAAAAGCTACAGTCTATACGACCCCACCTTACGCTTCTACAAGCAATGGGCAAGTTGAGCGATTCCACTCGACCATGACTGAAATCATGAGGTGTATTAAAAGAGACGACGACACTGCTAGTTTCGAAGATTTAATCTTCAAAGCCGTACAGGAATACAATCAGACAATTCACTCAACCACTAAGAAAAAACCTATTGAGGTATTTTCCGGAAATCAAACAATATCTGATCCACAAGAACTAAAAATAGCTAGAGAACAGACCAGTAAGAAAATCAGCGAAAAACAGAACGAAGATTTGACGTACCATAACCGGAAAAGAAAACAAGTCAAAGAATATAAAGAAGGAGAAATTATATACGTTAGAATAGACAAAATGCTCGGTTCGAAATTAACGCCAAAATATAAAAAAGAAATAGTTGCAATAGACAAAAATACAACAGTTAAAACACGATCAGGCAAAATAAATCACAAAAATAATATAAAATCATAATATCCGTTCACAGGTTTTTCTTGCCTAAAAACAGGAATCGCCGCAGTTCAGAATAGCGAATTCAGAATCAATCATGTTTTTAACATGGAAGAGTACGAAAACGCCATCTGGACATTAGAAGAAGACGTACGAAACGTGAGCCACTCACACCAGCTGTACCCATTTTTAGAATACGAACTCAGAACGATAAAAAGTGACTTACGTAGACTTAAGCCACCCAGAAGGGCGACTAGGTCTATAGACGCACTAGGTACAGCATGGAAATGGTTGGCCGGCACGCCGAAAAAAAAATTACCACGATATTTTAACAGCAAAAATCAACGAACAATTAGAAAACAACAATAGACAAGTAATTATTAACAAAGTTTACAACGATAGAATGAACGAATTGAGCAGAATAACCAATACTATAATTAAGTCAACTCAAGATGATAAGACATTAATAGAAGAAGCAACAACTGTATTAAAATTTAAATTACAAACTTTGAAAAATGATCTTACGAACCTAATTCATGCCCTTAACTAGGCAAAGACAAACAATGTAAACTCTATTTTATTATCAGAAGCAGAGGTTACTAAAATAGAAGAAATCTTAGAAAACGAAGAAGGCATGTTTATCAATGTGGAACAATTACTAGAATTAGCTAAAATAATAATAGTCTCAAATGGCAAAAATTTACTCTACATGATAAACACACCTTTGATCGGAAAAGAACCATCCGTATCGATGATAATAAAACCAATTAAACAGGGCAATAAAATAAATGACATTAAATACGAGAAAATTATAATGTGTAATAAAACCGTATTCGCTCAAATAGACAATTGTCAGAGCCATAGCGATAAAACAATTTGTAATAGAAATAACATTTTAAACCTAAGTAACAACACCTGTATAACCCCACTTTTACAAAACCGAAAACCACTTTGTAAAACTATAAATAGTCAACACATCCCAGATAACGAGAAAATCCTTGCCGGTACGCTACTTCTAAATGACTACGAGGGAAGGATACGAATAGACCAGGACGAAATGGAACTACAAGGGATTTACCTAATACAATTTCAACAATACAAATCGCCGAAGACGAATACGAGGCAAAGGAATCGGTATACGCGGAAGCTACTCCCCCACTCTTCCAGATGATGGCAGAAAACGCTAAGACCAACGAAGTGCTGTCTCTACAAATGCTCAAGGAAATAAACATCAACAACACGAGAAGACCGGAGATGTTAAGAACGGCAAATTTTAGAACAACAACCATAAGCCTGTCACTCTCCGGAGTCCTGTTGACGATACTGGTTGCAATCGCAGTATGGATATGGAGCAAAATATCAGCCAAAAAACCATCAGACGACCCCGAGATTAAGATAAAAGAAACAAGCTCGGCAGACAACAAAACACAAAAACGCTTCTACATTGCATCCGAGGACGTCTGCGTTTAAAGGGGGAGGAGTTAACGACAGCTCTTACCACAGCCGCTCAGTTACGCCAGAGCAGGTGCACCTAAAATGCACTTGCCCAAAAATCATAATCACGACAACAGCGCGTGGAACACATCCGCCACGTGCGCTGCATCAGCACATTCCAGCATGCACCTGCATGGGACCAACGGCCAGCGCCGTGGGACCGAACCTGGATACTCGACACCCAAAGCTTCAAGACAACAGCAGAGGTGGCAGCAGCGACGGCAGCAGCAGCGGCGACAACTGCAGCAGCGATATTCAACAAGCGGTCTTTAGCATAATTTAGAATTGTCATAAGTTAGTTCTAATCCAGCACTTAATAAGAATAAACGTTTTTTTTTATATTAAACAACCAAACGTTTTATTAATTTGTGCATATGGTTTTGTTTCAGTTGCCCTTGAGTAGTAGGGAACTGGCGGTTCTGGGACACTTTAATTACACCCATAAATTAGATTTTTTTGACAGGTTAATTACCCCCCGCTGATTTTTTTTTTGACCCTTTTATTACCCCCCGCTGATTTTTTGACCCTTTTAAAAAATACCAAGGGTGGATAACAAAGGATTGAGAATTTCATCAGATCAAGCGTGGACACCTATAAGTGTAGCAAAGCCAAAGGAGGGTGGATAACAAAGGATTGAGAATTTCATCAGATCGAGCGTGGTCACTTGTGAGTGCAGCAAAGTCAAAGGAGGGTTGCGAACAAAGGTTTGATAATTTTGTTAGATCAAAATCTTACAGCGTTCAGATGGACACCTGTAAGTGCATCAAAGTTAAAGGAGGGTTAGTACATCATAGTCAAAGGAGAAAACATTCCTATCTCGCATTGTTATTAACAATAGCAGCAACAAGCACACCAGGATTTGTGAGAATCGGTGCTCAAAGGATCTGTTTTAGCTATTTTACTAAGAATTGTTAGAGACAATTGTGTGCCTGTTAATATGCTTTACAAAGCACACCTGCATGCAATAAAAAATGAATTTTTATGATAGTAAGAATCAGTGAGCAAAGAAAACAAGGATAGAGTCTAGTGAGTGCCTGTTTGATGTGCGTTGTTTTGCACACCCGCAAGCAAGCCATAAACAACGAATTTCGTGATCGTAAGGGTCAGTGAGCAAAGTATGGGAATTTTCTTTCGCAGCAGCAGCAACAAGGTCAATACATAGATTCTTAACAAGAGTATTGATACTTGTAGACAAAGAAAGTGTTAGAGGGAGAAAGTGTTAAAGAGAGAAAGTGTTAGAGGGGGAAAGTGTTAGAGGGGGATAGTGATCCTCCGTATGTTAGTTTAGTAAGACAAGTCCAATCATGTTATTCTGTACACGATCGTCTATGAAAAGCAGGTGGGGGTGCTAATTGATTGGTCCCCTTTATCCATAAGATGAATACTCTCAACCAATCCTGTAGCCGTAGCATTTAAATTTTTAGCGCCATCTCTTTCTTACATGTACTCAACTTTTTTAGTGCGTACGTTTCTAACCTTTGTTTATTTATTTCTGTTTTAACTATTAGTCAATTGCTATGAAAATCTTATATCCTGTATTGACTTCAAAATCAATAAAAGAGATAGTTTTGTTTAAATAAACGATCATTAGCTCTAGAAGTTTTCAAGAGTGCCTTTTAAAATTTTATCTTCCGTGTTTTCAAACGTTTGTTTGTAAATATTAAAAATTAAATCACATTAAAATGTCTTCGAACGCGATTAAGAAAATTGTTTACACCACTGCCTCCCTTAACGCATTAGCAGAGTGTTTCAATACAGATACATCTCCCAACACTCCAGGAACCACAAAAAAAGTAATATGCAGTACGGCCTGCCTAAACGCTCTAGCCGAGTGTTATTCAAACACGACCGCCACCCCTACTATAAAAAACACAGCCCACCTCAACACCATCGCCGCCACCTCCACCAACTCAACTACGGTGACCACTCCTACCATAATCAACACACCCTACCTCAACACTATCGCCGCCACCTCCACAAAAACACCCATCGCCATCACCTCCCATTCTACGTGGTGTAACACATGTAAGATTTTTGTACTATTTTCAAAGTGGAATGGACATTTAAGATCCAATACCCACAAAATGCGTGTTTTTATACCTGTGAATAGTGCTGTTAAGCAGATTTCAGGTGGATTTAAAAACCGCATTCTTACGTTATCGTTTGATAATAGGCGTGAGAAAATTCTTGATCCTCAAGAATTCCTCACTGACGCCTCATCGGAGCTTATTCCAATAATAGCTAATGTTTTATCTTTACACACATCGTGTAAGATAAACTTTGAGCTATTTGCCGAATACATCAAATTCCATCAAGACGAAATGGTGATGCAAATAAAGTCACACCAAACTCCTATGTGTGTTCTTACAATCGGATGTAATATAGAAGAGGTCTATAATCTGCATGCCGAACTCATTCGACAAAAAATGGATGAGTTCCAGGAAAGGGACAGCGGATGGACAATGTCACAGATTATTAGATTGGAGTCTAATCTAAATAAATACACTCCATTAAAAGTTGCAAGCTTTATTGAAACTCCTAAGGTGTTGAGGTTTAAAAAGGCGATTGTAAATGTTAAGAACAAGGATGAATATTGTTTTAAATGGGCTTTAATATCAGCCTTGAATACAACATACAACGCCAGACATCTTGAGAGATGTGACAACCGTAAGATTAATATAAAAAGCACAAAAATCAATGTAAGCGATAAACTTACATTAGATTTTACAGACTTGAAGTTTCCGCTCCCGCTGACACAAATCAAAGTGTTCGAAAGCCGGAACTCTACTATTAGTATAAATGTTTTTGGATTTGATGAGGAAAAAGGAAAAGTAGTTGGCCCGCTCTATTTAACGGAGGTTGAAAGGGAAAAGCATATAAGTTTATTGCTTTTGGAGAGTGATGGACGGGCGCATTTTGTATGGATAAAGAGTTTATCAAGGTAAGATTAATAAATAGAATTTCTTAATTTACAGTACTAAAAACTTTCCCGTTTTCAAATTTACAGGCTGGTTCGCTCGCAGGTAACCAATCATCAGCATAACCTTTATTGCTTCTGCGAACACCGTAGCAACTGCGGCAAGATGGTTTCAACGCTACCAACTTTAGAAAAAGCAAGTCTTAAATTTAAGAATTTTAACCGTTGTTTAGATGTACCATTTGTAGTGTATGCAGACTTCGAGTGTATACTAACCCCCCTCAATTCAAAAGTAAGCGAGAATGTTACGGCTACAACTTTACATGTGCCTATAGCATTCTCGTACTACATCAAGTGCTCATTTGACCCATCCTTAGACAAGTTTGTATTAGAGACAGGTAAAGATGCAGGTGTTAAATTTGTCACATCTCTCATCAGAGATGTTACTGAGATTTATACCTTTTACCTCTCTAGTATTAAACCTATGACAATGAGTGCAGTGGAGGAAGCCAGTTTTCAAAATGCAGTAAATTGTCATATTTGCAAGAAAATGTTGGGGGCCGACCGAGTACGGGATCACTGTCATTTAACTGGTCATTATAGGGGTCCAGCTCATAATGTTTGCAACATTAATTATCAAATTGCACCTTTTGTCCCCGTATTTTTCCATAATTTCTCGCGGTATGACTCCCATCTTTTAGAGACTAAACGTTGTGATATTAAAGTACTCCCTTTAATAAGGAGTTGTACATATCACTCTCCAAATTTACATACATAGCGTCCCATGATAAAAACTTAGAAATTAGATTTTTAGATACTTTTCGCTTTATGGCAACCAGCTTAGATGCTCTAAGTAGTAATCTAACTACTGAATGTTTTGAGAGCGTTAAGCGTTTTTATCCCTGTGAGGAGGAGTTTAATTTATTGCGTAGAAAGGGAGTTTTTCCATATGAGTTTTTGGACTCAGAAAGCCGACTGTCTGAAACCTGTCTACCTCCAAGGGAGAAGTTCTTTAACAGTTTGACTAATAAAGAATGTTCGCCTGAGGACTATTTACATGCACAACATATATGGAAAGTTTTCAACTGTCAGTCATTAAAAGAATATATGGAGCTTTATCTCAAAACAGATGTTCTTTTATTGACTGATGTTTTTCAAAATTTTCGCGCAATATGTAAGAAAATTTATTCTCTCGATCCTGCGCATTATTATACCACACCCGGACTATCGTGGGATGCTATGCTTAAAACCACAGAAATAGAATTAGATCTTCTTACTGATATAGATATGTATAGGTTTATTCAGAATGGTATTAGAGGTGGTTTGGTACAGTGCTGCAAACGGTACTCCAAAGCCAACCACATGTATATGGATGCATATGACGCAAGCAAACCATCCGAATATTTAATGTACCTGGATGCAAATAATTTATATGGCTGGGCAATGTCTCAGAGTCTGCCATACACTGGTTTTCAGTGGATGAGTGAGACTGAGATTGCAGCATTAAATGTTATTCATATAGAGGACAATTCGGAATATGGCTACATTTTAGAAGTAGACCTTATTTATCCTGATTCGCTACATGATTATCATAATGATCTACCCTTTTGTCCGCTAAATCAAAAACCTACACCAGATGCAAAGGTATGTAAACTTATAGCTGATCTAAGATCAAAAACAAAATACCCTATTCATTACAAAAACCTTCAGCAGTGTTTACATAATGGTTTAATATTATCAAAAATACATAGAGTTTTAAAATTTAAACAGGCTCCTTGGCTTAAAAAGTATATTGACCTAAACACTTCCCATAGAACATTAGCGAAAAACAATTTTGAAAAAGATTTTTTTAAATTGCTTAATAACGCAGTCTATGGGAAAACAATGGAGAACGTTGAAAAACGTAAAGATGTTAAAATTGTCACTTCGTGGGAATCAACAACACGCAATCGGTTAGGGGCACGTTCGCTTATTGCTAAGGCTAGTTTTCATAGCTCTGCACAATTTTCTGAAGATATGTATGCTATTCAGATGAAGCGCCTCCATAATGTTTATGATAAACCAATGTATTTAGGGTTTACAGTTTTAGAACTTTCCAAATGGCAGATGTATGATTTTCATTATGATTATATTAAACCTAAATTCCAAGAAAAAGTCACATTGAATTATATGGATACAGACTCATTCATATACTCGATACAGACTAAAGATTTTTATGCAGATATTGCTCAAGATGTTGAAATGAAGTTTGATACATCTGAATATCCTGAGGAGTTAGCTAACTTATATGGGATTAAAAGGTGCAATAAAAAGGTTTTGGGTATGATGAAGGATGAGAACTGTGGTAAACGAATGCTAGAGTTTGTTGGTCTCAGAGCGAAAATGTATTCATTGTCTCTTGAGGGGGGTGGATGTATTAAAAAATCTAAGGGTGTTAAGAAGTCTGCATTAGATAAGCTAACTATAAATAGTTATAAAGAATGTCTATTTGATAAAAAGATATTCAAAGATGAAATGATGTTATTTAGATCTAAAATCCACAACTTATATACACATAAGATAAATAAAACTACTTTAAGCTCTAATGACGATAAGAGGAAAACAAGGTCTGACGGTATTAATACATATGCGTGGGGTCATTATAAAATTGATTCCCACATAACGTAATAACTTTATATAGGTGAAGTTTAAATAAAATGAAATTGTTTATTCATTTACCAAAACTAAAAAAAAAAAAAAAATCTAGAAAAAACTTAAATATAACAAAATCTGTAAATAATAATAAGATACACAAAAAATCTGAAAGTAAAAGTAATATAAATATCTGTAAATAAAAATAATACAAGAAAGTAAATAAATAAAAACACACATTGTAAATACAGTTTAAATCTTTTATTTTTATTTTAAAAAATCTAATTATTAGATATATAGCCTGAAATAAAATATGAATATCTGTAAATAAAAATAATAAAACAAGAAAGTAAATAAAAAGACATCATAAAATGCAGTTTATATGATTTATTTATTTAGAAATGTATTATTATGTATTAAATTACAATTTTTAAAATGAATAATTCATCTCATTTAAAATAGCATCCAGCTCATCATTATTAAAAATATTGAGCACCTCATACAGAGGTTCCGGAGTGCTCGTCCGAAACGAACACTCGAAGACCGGTGATGGTGTCCAGCTTCGGTCGAGCATTTCCTCGACTTGTTGTTGATTTTGTCTCCTGACATAAGGGACAGATCTCATTGGGGCAGGCGACGACAGTCTGATCACCCAATTATCCATCGTTGTGAACCGGCGGCGACGTCTCCGTGTTTCACCCATGTTTAGGGGGTCATACACATCAAATGGGGGTGGCATCTCCTGCTCATCCTCACCAAGCAGCTCCACAGCTGGCTTCCTTATTAACCACCCATCAAGGGTGTTTTTTTGAGTTGACATCGATTTGTTTGATGTTTTCATTTTGTTTAATTTAATTTATTTAGGTGTTTTGTGTTTTTTTTTTTGAGTGTTGTGCTCGTGTTGCTGCTTTTTGATTTTGGATGTTTGAGCTCCAATCTGCACACCTTTTATACTCATCAGATGACACACACACACACACACAGACACATATACACACAAAAAAATGTCCTGCTTTCTCTTAAAAAGGAAAAGTGGGATCAATAGAGAGATACGCCCATCACTTGACGCACCAATGGAGAGATGCGACCAATACATGTTACACCAATGGAGTGATGCGGTCAATACCTGATGCACGCTTAAACAATGTCATTGTTATCTATCCACGAATTGTGCGCATTCGAGAACCCTAACCATTTAACTAGCACCTGACCTTTTCGTCGTTCTATTATTTTCTCAACTAGATAAGTGTGTGGTAACTTTGTTTTTGTTAGTTCCTCTTTATAAAAACCGCCTTTCACTTCGGTACCCTCATAATCTTTCAATATGTATGTAGTAGGGTATGTATTCTGTATTTTTTTAATTTGGAAAATTTCACTTGTCCAGTTTGGTGTATATCCTTTCTCAAATAAATGTTTATGTTTACTTATACGCACATGATCATTTACTTTGAATTTACTGCCAACAAAGATTTTTAAGTGGCTATAGACAGTATTTAGCAATATCTGTTCATTTGAGGAATTTACTTTTAAAGGTGGCATTTTAATTGTCCTATGATATTGCTTATTATACTGTTTAATCAACTGCTTGTACATTTCAATCCAATTGTATGTTCCATTAAAGCTAAACTCTTTCCACATCATTTCCTTTAAAGTTCTATTAAAACGCTCAACAATTGATGCTTTAAGAACACTATAGCTTGAGTAATGATTAATGTTATGTTTCTTGCACAAGTTTTTAAAATCAGTATTAAAAAATTCTTTTCCATCATCCGTTTGTAAATTCTTGGGAATTCTCTGCAATCTAAAAATGCTTGCGAACGCTTTTGTAACTTCTTTTCCAGATTTAGTTTTTAATGCTACTCCCCACGCATATTTAGAAAACGTGTCAATGATTGTCAATAGAAATCGATATCCCTTATTAGACGAGGCGTACTTTCCCATTTCCTCTAAGTCTGCCTGCCAAAGGTCATCGATCCCCTTCATTACAACTCTTCTTCGTCTAAACTTTTTACGTGCAGGAGCATGTAACTCGTTCACTAATTCCCGTTTACTCATACTAGAATGTAGCTCTTATTAGTTTAACTTGTAGTATTAAGGTTCTGAACAACGTCGTTGAATAAAGGAATGCTTCTTGAGTGCTTGGGTTTAATTTTTATTTATTTATTATTTTTTTTTTTTTCACTACAAAGTAGTACAAGTATGCTGACGACGTCTTTTTGTCTTATGTTGGAGGAAAATTTTTGAGATCCACATCGTTTTTTTCTCTTTCAGTGTTGCGAACCATACAACACATATACACATAAAAGATTTTAAAGTCATTTTTTTTTTCCTTATATAGTCACAATCAAATGATTTACAACCATTCGTGATGAGAGTCAAACAGCTCTTAACAAGCTTGGCTGGGTTGTATTTACATTTATATCAATTTTAATGTTAAACGGTAAAGGCACCCCATTCACTCTTATTATTTTTATTCTTTTTATTTTCCTTAATGCATCCAATTAGAAATGTAAAATATTTATCAAGTTTTTCTTTTATACTTTCTATCCTGTTTTTAGTATCGTTTATATTCTTTTGTAATAAATCAACTTTTTGGTTTCTTTGTTTTATTAATAATAACAAAATAGTGTGACTTATATCATCATTCACTTGAATTAATAGATCATCCACATATCCTTTTATAGCCAAGTCATTCGCATCTTGCGGGTGTATACAACATATGATTCGTTTTTTCTGTATATTCAAATTACCATCCTCATCAATGAGAAAACCCACTAATGTTTTGCTATTTCTGTTTAAATACTCCAAATGCTCTTGAACGCTTGAATAGTGTCCAAACTTGTCAAGACTCATAATGACTCCACATTGCTGCCAATAACTATTTTTTTTTTACTGACGTCTCATTGATCTATGATTTCACAATCGTTTTTTTTTCTTGATGTAAGTGTTTGGTCACAAACTCATTATTACTGTTTATACTTGAAATAATCTCATTGCTAACTTTATTAACATTATCTATTATCTGGGCTATTTCCTTAGTTATTTCGTTCATTTTGTTTTCCAAACCTTTAAACTTATTATTTCTGTGTTCTACTAACTGAGTAATGTATACCGTTTGACTTTTCTTTAATTCAAATACTTTATCATCAACGTATTCTTTTATTACTAAATCATTATTATTTATGGGGTGGACTGAATTTTTAATGCGTTTGGTTCTGGGCATTTAGATTACCATCCTCATCAAAGTGAACTCCATCCACAGTTTTAATCCTCCTTTTTAACTTTTCCGAACGTTCTTTATCGTTTGAGAAATGTCCAAACTTGTCAAGGGACATATTAATAATAAGAATATTTAATGAGTGTAGACCATATTTATTAGAAAATTATGTTTGCCTCTCGCAACTCTTCAATTATCGATATAATTTCATTATTATGATTACTGTTACCAGCTGACTGTGAAGCGACCAAAAGCTTAAGTCTATTAACAATCTCATTAGGATTGTCCCAGTATACATAATTTGATTTATTTTTGTTGAGCATCATAAGAGTACCGCCTTTATGTGTTGAGTTTTTACTATTTAGAGGTGTAGACATTGCGCTTGGTTCAACCACTTTTGAGAAAAGTTTTTTAATTATTTCGTTATACTTTTTGGAGCGATTACCCTTTATTGCTTCATTAGGCCGATGATTTCTTCTGTGAGCATTTGTTTTTAGTAAAATTTCCTGATATGAGTTCAGGTCCATTTGGTTATATCCACGTGGATTTTTTAAAAAAATTAAAGAATATAATCCAGGAGTAAAATTCCACTTTTCACCCGTGTCAAGTTCTATTATTTTATTATCCACATTTATTTTAGAGCTCCCTTTTAGTTGCTCCATCAATTTTTTTAGTTGTCCATCAATTTAGTTGGTCCAAATGCTTTATCTAGTTGTCCCTCGCGTTCTAAGTCTTTTAAACTGAGATTATAGCCCTCATCACTAATTTCGTTTGTCTGATTATACTCTTCATTGCTTACTAGAGCGGGGTTAATATAAGTTTGGTCGCTCGGTATAAGCAATTCATGGAAGGTTTGCTTCCCATCTACTTCCCCATCTAATGCATCATAAAACTCACTAGTGTAATCTTCATTTCTTTGCACCTCATTGTTACTCATATTTTTTTCTTCTTTTTTGATTCGGGAACGAGGTTTAATTTCTATATTTTCTTTAATCATCTTTTTAAGAGGTTCTGTCAACGGTTTAAATGTTTCCTCTAACTGATATTCATTCGCAGCTTTTCCTAATTTAATACTTTGAAATTTTCTTTTCAGCGCGTTTCTTGTTATTGTCAGTTCCTTAAGTGTATGTTCATTCATTTTAATATATTTATAGAAGGAATCTAATAAACTCGATCAGAGAGTAAAACCTAGGTTGTTGTTTAGATGTTATTTAAACGTGCCTCTAATATCAGAGTCTTGTTTTGTTGTTATTTTAACTTTGTTCTAATAACAGAGGCTTGTTTTGCTGTTATTTTAACGTTGTTCTAATAACAGAGTCTTGTTTTGCGTGTTATTTTAACGTTGTTCTAATAACAGGGTCTTGTTCAGCTGTTATTTTAACGTGGTTCTAATAACAGGTTCTTGTTTAGTTGTTTTTTTTTTTTGTTTTGTTTTTCTTTAGCTAGTAAGTGGTGTAACCATAGGGCTAGATGTGAACTAGTCAGTTAATTGCAACAAACTAAGATAGTTTAAAGAAAATATATATATTTATATTTTTATTTCTTCTTTATTCAATCATTTACTTTAAAAGCGATTTTGGGACAAGGATTAAAAACTTAAGACATAAGTGACCGCAGTTAAATGTTCCAAATCGTTGTACTTGATTATAATTGTATTTTATGTTCTCTCCCAAATATCTTATAAGTTCTAAAGGTGGTGCTAAATTTCCAAAACTATCAAAATATCTGCATTCCTCATCCGCCTTATAGTAAGCTACCCAATGCGTTCCAGCTCCAGTTGACGAGTCCAAATTAACAATACCACATTCTCTTTTTCTTACTTGTTTCGGTAAGGAGTTTCTCATATAAACCCCTCTGAAATGTGGGATATGCTTGCGCGCGAAGTTTTTAATATCAATGTTCGAAAGTGGTTTGTTGGGCAGCTCATTCATAAAAAATTAATTTTTTTATTTGATGTTATACCAAAACCTTTTTGATACGGTTTTAAGTAGAGTCCGTTACCTAAGGCAATAGCTTCAATTTTTCTGTTATGCCGTTTATTCTCTTCTAACTCTTTTTTGGCATTCTTAGCACTATTAATGCTTTTAGCAATAGCTGCTCCTCCAGATGCAATTCCACCTAATGCACTGAGTGCTGTTAAAACTGGTACAAACCTCCAATTTTAGGAATGTTTATTACACGAGGAATAATAACTGTATTTTTCTTATTTCCAATAGTTTTAGATATAGCTTTTCGTGCTACTTTAATCGCAGATTAAATGTCAAATGGTTTTTCTTTCTTTAACACTTTGGTTGCGACTCGAACGATATTCATAAATGTTTTTTTTTTTACATGCTTTTCGTTTCTTTTGCTGTTGTGAGAGAGCCATTCCAAACTTTTTCTTTGCTTTCATTGCGTTGGTTACGAAATAAGCAGAGGATTTTTCTCCGAAAGTACTTTCGGAGGCTCTATCACGCTCCCACGCTCTTTCTGCTAAAATTGAGTCGGCTTTATGACGATTTTCCAGATCTTTATGTTTAGAATAGGCTATATCGTGTTCTCTACAAGCGGCATCCAGGGGATTTATTCCTTTGTAACCACGTTCTAAACGAGCTTTAAGCTTTGTACCAGGACCACAAAACTGACGGCCCGGAATGTGTAGCTCAACTGGTAATGAGTTTATTATTTTATTTACAATACCTCTACCTAGGTAGAGTGGTGTTTTGTTACTAGCTATTTTATAAAAGCGCAGCACCATTTTATTTGTTGATTATTCTTCAATGAGATTTTAGTAAGTAACGGTCTATTCAAAGAAGTATCATTAATATGCGTTTAATAAAACAAAAAACTGATATTGAAATAAAAAATATCGATTACAAAAATGGTGATATGAAACAACTTAGACACAGTAGCTTGTTACCCAACTCAATAAGAGCTCTCATTGTCGGACCTTCTAATTGCGGAAAAACCAATGTAATGATTAGTTTGATTGAAAGCCCAAACGGATTAAAATTTGAGAATATTTACTTATATTCAAAGTCGTTATATCAGCCTAATTATGAGTACTTAAAAACACTTATAAGATCAATAAAAGGAATGGGTTGTTTCACATTTTCTGAAAATGAAAATGTTGTGGCACCTAACGATGCCAAAAAGAACTCTATGATTTTCGATGACGTAGCATGTGAAAAACAGGATAACATTCGGGCATACTTCTGTATGGACAGACATAAAAATATAGATGCGTTCTATTTGTGTCAGACGTATACACGCATCCCAAAACATCTTGTGCGTGACAATGCAAATTTAATAATTATGTTTAGACAGGATGAAGTTAATATGAAACATGTGTACCAGGACCATGTGGATCCTTTAGGGTAACACCTCGATTTTAATGGCAAATTATCATCCGCCTATAGAGTTTAATGGAAGTTATGAGTGTTCACTAATTGATTTCCATATGTACAACTCGATTCCAAATGTGGATCATGATAATAATTTATTTCATATTGGAGAGCATATTTCCGAGTTACCTGTGGGATCATATGAGTTTAGTGACATAGGTGAAATTATTAGCGAGAAAATGAAGGAAAAAGAGCCAAATGAATTAAAGCATCCTCTAATTGAGAGCAATAATAATACCCTGCAAGTAGTGATTTCATCTAAAGAAAATCCGATATATTTTAATAAAGATCGTACTATTGGTCAACTATTTGGATTTAATAAAAAAGAGCTAAAGCCAAATGCGACGAATATATCAGATCAACCTGTTGACATTTTAAAAGTAAATACAATTCGTTTAGAATGTAACATTGTTTGCGGTTCATATGTAAATGAGGTATCAAGTCATGCTCTCCATTAGTGAGAAACCAAATAATCTTATTTATTTACCAGTTAACACGAGAGAGATACAGTCGTTAATAATACGGATCGTTGATCAGAACGGAAACTTAGTAAATTTAAGAAAAGAGAGTGTAACACTTCGCTTACATTTGAGGCAACGAGAATGATTATTTATAATAATAAAAACGTTAGCTATCTGCCACCAGCTAACACTTTGAGTTATACTACAGAAGGCGACAGGTCGACGAAAAAACTACTAACACTCGAGAACAAATTATTTTTAAAATCGTTGGGTCTAAAATTAAGAAAATAATGAGTAGTGTATTGAATGTTCGAGAGAAAGCAGTATAATTAAAAAAGAGTACCATAGTTATTCTCCCTATCTACAAGCATTTAAAAGCAACGATGAAGTTAGAATTACTATTCAGAATCAAGACTTATATGTTTTACCTTGTGAGAGTTTTATTAATGTTGAGGGCACAATATGTTTGGCGGATAACACGGTTGCTGTAGATGGGAAACTTAAAAACAATTGTATGAGTTATTTATTTGACGAGGTTCGATATGAGTTAAATGGAATTGAAATTGATCGTACTCGATTTGTCGGTATTTCAACAACCTTAAAAAACTATGCTTCTTTAAACAAAACGGAAAGTCACATGTTAGAGAATTCTGGCTGGTTCAATGGAAATGATAGACAGCTGACAAACGGATATTTTAATTTTTCTATCCCTCTTAAATACTTACTTGGATTTGCTGAAGATTATAGCAAGGTTTTACTAAATTGCAAACATGAATTAATAATATTGATGACTAAGAATATGGAGGATGTATACTATAGTAAAATTGCAAGTAAGGAGTATAAATTAAATATTTCTAACATCACATGGAAAATACCACATGTTACTCTAAGTGATGAGAAGAATTGCAAATGTATAGTCTAACGAAGAGTGGAGGCTCACTACCACTTGCATTCCGCAGTTGGGATTGTTATCTGAATCCAACATTATCAGAAGGTACCCAACATGTTTGGAATGTTAAGCTGGCAGCTAATAGAGAACGCCCTCGATTTGCAATAATAGCTTTTGTAGTGGATAATAAACTAACACATAATAATTTGAGGAACTTAAAAGTGTATCTAAACTCAGAGAACTTTCCGTACGATGACATGAATATAAATTTTAAGCGTGAACGATATGCAAGTTTGTATGACATGTATACAGGATTTCAAGCAAGCTACTATATGAAGGAATCTGAACCATTACTAACACCCATAGAGTTTAAAGAGAAAGCACCGATGGTTGTTGTGGACTTGTCACATCAGAATGAAACAGTTAAAACGGGGCCAATCGATGTGAGAGTTTCGATCGACCTAGAAAGTGTTAGTGTTAAAAATACTAAGGTATATTGTCTGCTTATGCATGATCGATTAGCAGAGTATTCGCCTTTAACTGGATTAGTTCAACGCATCGTTTAAACCAATTTAATTCAATCACATTTATAAATTAAAATACTATGTATACATTCTAAAAAATAAAAAATAAATAAATAAAATCATGATGAAATTTATAAGAAAAATTATTTTTTATTTTAATCAAGTATACTAGTATAAACATTTTCATTTTCAGACACCTCAAAACGATTGTTTTCTAAGATAAGAAATAATTTAAATATATTATTTAGTGCACATTGATTAACTATTTTCTTATGTACTCTGCAATTTGTAAAGAAATTTGGCAATCTCGCTAAACTCTTTTCAATATATAAATCTATTATTTTGGAGTGTACAAATTTACTTATGAACTCTTTTTTAACTCTTCCTCTTACTATAACAGTTGTGTATCTATTTAATGGCTTTAGAATATCACCAAGACTTAGATAAGAGATATCACCCTCAGACCAATCTAGTCCGTCAACATACTGTTTGGTTATTTTTAAGGTTTTTCTAGTTACTTCATCCAACTCCCTTATATGGTAGGGTGGTTTAAAGTGGAAAAAATTGGGTATGACGGACCCAGCTTGCATAAATGCTAACTCTTTGATAAACATCTGTCGTTCGTTTCCAAAAACATATTGAAAGTCAACTAGAATACAAGAGTTTCTGTCTAGAATGACCATTTTGCTTCTAATGTTAATAATGTACTGAGTAGCCAAGCGAAAATTAATACCTTAAATAACATGGATGACCTAATTTAATGGTTAGTTTGAAAGAACAGTTAAGATAGGATGGATACGCTTCACTTGAAAAAAAAAACAAAATTCAAGGAAATATCAAGATCATAAAATAATTTTTGGATTCGAGTATTTTGTTAGTCTAGAGCTTAAACTAAAATGTGGGTTTTCTACGAGTAGAGAGTTTACACCTATTGTTTGGATGCAGCAACATAAACATAACTTCATTGGATTGCGAAAAGAGGAATGGATTCAACTATTAACGTATAAGGAGTACATCCAAATGAAACTTGAGCACTTTGACTTCTTGATGCCAGATACAATAATTGAACATCCAATGCTTGATACTGTTAAGTGCTATTTTAAAATTCGAAAAGCGGATAAGCAACGAATACTTATACTCAATCAGTATGGTAATAGAATTGAATTTGACAGCGATTAATGGAGATCGTTTATAAGATTAGGAATTTTTCTAACAACATTTTTGTGCTGGAACACGTTGTTGAAAAATCAAATAAGGAATATATATTATAATTACATTATTCCAAAGTGTTCAGAGATGCGTAAATGTAGTATACAACTTGCAGATTTAGATGCAACTTATGATTATGAGTCGGAAATTGATCTTACTCGTCTATTGTTTGAAATTTCAAAAAAGATGGGTAATGAAATAAAAAGAGATGTCAATACTTTTAGAACACAATTTCACCAGAATGTGAAACTTGATAAGAAATGAAATGTTTCGAGGAAAGTAAAAATAATCCTTTAAGTCAGTCTTAAGTAAACGCTTGCCTAGTATACTTCAAAATGGAGCTAACTTGTAACTTTGGATTTAAACCAATTGTTAAGAAAATCGATGAATTTTCAAAAGAGTTCGATGAAATGATTTTTCCCGAACATCATGAACTGTTGGAAGAATATCGAGAATTTTTCTTGCAGTACGAAAACTGTCATCTGCTTAAATCTAAATATGGCGAACACCTTTCAGCACGCTGCTGGTTATCCGACCTGGCCACAGAGGGAGTTGATACATGTGGTTGTTTTTACTACAGTATGCGTCTTACAAGACTAGAACGTTTAATTGCGAAATACAGAAACTTGAGTAAAAGATTAAACAAAAAACATTTGAGTCAGTAAAAGACAAAATGTATGAATAATAGGTTAAAATAAAACATGAAATATTTTAACTATACAATGAGCACATTTATGTATCTTAGTAAAACAAAAAAAAAATAAAAATGAAAATATTTATAAATAATATAAATTTTATATTACAACTTTAACCAAAACTATCTCTTTTATTAATTTTGAAGTCAATACAAGATATAAGATTTTCCTAGCAATTGACTAATAGTTAAAACAGATATAAATAAACAAAGGTAAGAAACGTACGCACTAAAAAAGTTGAGTACATGTAAGAAAGAGATGGCGCTAAAATTTCAAATGCTACGGCTACAGGATTGGTTGAGAGTATTCATCTTATGGATAAAGGGGACCAATCAATTGGCACCCCACCTGCTTTTCATAGACGATCGTGTACAGAATAAGATGATTGGACGTGTCTTATTATACTTATATACGGAGGATCACTATCCCCCTCTAACACTTTCCCCCTCGAACACTTTCTCTCTTTAACACTTTCTCCCTCTAACACTTTCAAATCTTTGTCTACAAGTATCAATACTCTTGTTAAGAATCTATGTATTGACCTTGTTGCTGCTGCTGCGAAAGAAAATTCCCATACTTTGCTCACTGACCCTTACGATCACGAAATTCGTTGTTTATAGCTTGCTTGCGGGTGTGCAAAACAACGCTCATCAAACGGGCACTCACTAGACTCTATCCTTGCATTCTTTGTTCACTGATTCTTACTATCATAAAAAATTCGGTTTTTATTGCATGCAGGTGTGCAAGGTGACGCCTATTAAACAGGCACACAATTGTCTCTAACAATTCTTAGTAAAATAGCCAAAACAGATCCTTTGAGCACCGATTCTCACAAATCCTGGTGTGCTTGTTGCTGCTATTGTTAATAACAATGCGAGATAGGAATGTTCTCTCCTTTGACTATGATGAACTAACCAACCTTGACTGTGTTTTGATTTTTGACTGACAAAATTATCAATCCTTTGTTCTCAATCCTCCTTTGACTTTGATGCACTTACAGGTGTCCATCTGAACGCTGTAAGATTTTGATCTGACAAAATTATCAATCCTTTGTTCTCAACCCTCCTTTGACTTTGATACACTTGGCGGTTCTACACCAATCAACCCCTCATTTGACTTTTATGCACTCACAGGTGTCCACGCTTGATCTGATGAAATTCTCAATCCTTTGTTCTCCACCCCTGGTATTTTTTAAAAGAGTCAAAAAATCAGCGAGGGGTAATAAAAGGGTCAAAAAAAAAATCAGCGAGGGGTAATTAACCTGTCAAAATTAATGGGGGGTTTGATTGGCGTAGAACCGCCATTCTCCTACTACTGAAATGCAAGCTGGCAGAGGAGAACGAGCGGCGCAAAAGCTGCAATCAAAACGATAGCATACAGGCATTTTCGGCGTGCCCGGTAGGCCCGAAGGGTAGAGAGAATAACGGAGCACCGGCAGAAAGGCGTCGTGATTTTCAATGGTTTAAGTGCGGCAAAAAAGGGCACTTCGCGAAATATTGCACAAAGAAGGAAGGCGAAAACGAGAGAAACAGTAATGAGCGAGATAGCAAGGGAAAAGAGAAACAAAGTAATGAGAGAAATGGCAACGACGGTGAAAAACAGCGTTCGTTTGCTGGAGTTGCTACTAATAGAAGTCTGAACGGCGATATTTGGTGTGTTGACAGCGGCGCAACATCACACATGTGTGCGCGACGTGAATTGTTCGATCAGTTCGAACAATACATAGAAAACATCGAACTGGCGGGAAAAAGCTACACAGCGGCGAGCGACCGTGGTACGGTGGTTTTGCGCAGCCTGTGTGGCTACACAATTACGCTGCGAGAGGTTGTATATGTGCCAGAATTGCAATGCAATTTTATATCGGTTGGAAAAGCAGTAGCAAATGGTTTCTCAGTAAAGTTTTACCCTGAACTTGCTAAAATATTTGATAATAAAGGCTTTCTTATATTATCGGCCAGGAAGGTCAGCGGATTGTTTCTGTGTGAAACAAAGGGTATCGAGAAATTGTGTATGTCACAAGCAAAGAATGAATTGATTAAATGGCATGAGCGCTATGGTCATTTATACGTGCAAAGTCTGCGTGAACTTAAAAGTAAGGATTTGGTTCGTGGTTTGACATTTGATTCCACAGATGGACTTGTGGATTGCATAAACTGCATAAAGAATAAGTGTCATGTGAAGCCATTTGAAAACTCGAACACAAGGGCAACTGAGTTATTGGATTTGTTGCATAGTGATGTGTGTGGGCCTATAAGTACAGCATCAAATGGCGGGTGCAGATATTTTCTCACTATAATTGATGACAAGAGTCGATTTGTGTTGTTGGGTTGTTTGAGCCAGTAGTTTCATTGTAATTTAAAATTCTTGCATTTAAATTAAATTTTCCTCCTACGCGTTTCGGCGCCTTTGTCGCCTTCTTCAGGGAGTCTGATATTTTATTTTACGTATAAAAAAAACATATTTCGAGATTACATTCAATTCTCACTACATAATACATAAAAACATTTCCTATATTATACATACATTTTAGTTAAGTCATCTTATTTTGGTTGCGTAAGTCCTCATCTTAATTTTTCGTCAGCTGTTTATGATGTTGTCTGCTGCAGTTCGTTTTGCTTATTGCAGCCGCGTAAATATAATTTGTCTGGTCAATGTCTTCTTTATGATTAAGTGCGTCGTCCCCTCTTTGCTGTATGCGCAAGCTCTCCAGCGTTAGTCTCGTTCTCTCTCTCCTCTCTACGTCAAGAACTTTTACCGTATCAAAATCGGCTGAGTGGTCATTTTCACTCAAATGTTGCGCTAGTGCTGTCGTGGTTTTTCTGTTCTTTGCGTCCCCTTTATGTTCTGTTATTCGTGTAGCGAGTGATCTTTTTGTTGTTCCAATGTAAACTCTGCTGCACTCTTCTCCTTCTTTTCCTTTGCAATGTATTTCGTAGATGACGTTATTTTGCTTGTATCTGTCAATTTTGTCCTTCGTGTTCGTAAACAAATTTCTTGTTGTTTTGTGAGCTTTGTAAGCATATGTGATGTGTTCTGTGCTGTCATTTGGTATCAACTTCTTTAGCGTTGCTCTGTTCGTTATATTTTCTATGTACGGGATGCTGATGTATTGTTAATTTTTTGTTCCTTGGGTTATTGGTTTTTGAATTTTTGTGTTATCAGGTTTAGCTGTGACGTCATTTATTAGTTTGTTTATCAGATGTATCGGATAGCTGTTTTTGAAAAGAATCGTTTTGAGTTTTATATAGTTTTTTGGTCGGTGTTGTATGTCGCTTAGGGTGTAGGAATTTCTAATAATATTCTTGATTGTATTTATTTCCGTGTCATCGGCTGGTTTGAGTCGCAGTTTATTATTCGTCCCGATGCTGTTCCTTTAGTGTACCAGTCAAATGTGAGTCTATTTTCCTTTCGTTCTATTTCCATATCAAGATAGGCAATTTTATTGTTTGTTTCTGTTTCCATTGTAAATTGTATTCTTTTGTGCTGTTTGTTGAATGTTTCTAATATGACTTTTGCTTCGGTCTTATTTATGATCAGAAAAATGTCATCAACGTATTTGGAGATATGTTTGATTTTTATATTCTGTTGTTTCAGCTCCTCAATCGCGTCGTCTAAGATTTTGTCTAGAACTATATTTGCGATTGTCGGTGACAGCGGGTTACCCATTGGCATGCCAAAAACTTGACTGTATGTAATGTTATTGTATTTGAAGTAATTATTTTCAATTAATACAAAGTCTAGGAGTTCTTTAAATTTCTGTTTAGGAATGGATGTGTGTATTGATATGTCTGTCCATCTGTCCATTATGTTTTTTGTTGCGCTGTAAATGGGTATGTTAGTGAAGAGTGAGATGACATCAAATGAGACTAGTATTTCCTCATTTCCGATTTCTAAGTCCTTTATATCGTTCTTCAATTCTGTTGCGTTCCTTATTTTATACTGTGTTGATTGTATGTTCCTAATAATGTCACCTACATGTTTGGCCAATTTGTAGCGATTCGATTTGTTCATGTGTATTTTATAAAGCACAAATCAGAGGTGAGCAAATTGTTGCAAGATCACATTGCAATGCTAGAGCGTCAGACAGGCTTGAGTGTGAAGTGTATCAGGAGCGATAACGGTACTGAATACATCAATAAAGATTTTGATGAGTATCTAAGATCTGCAGGCATAAAGCAGCAGATGTCGGTTCCCTACACTCCTCAACAAAACGGGGTGGCAGAACGCTTTAATAGAACCCTAGTAGAAATGGCTAGAACTATGATAAACGCAGCAGGCTTAGATGAAAGTTTCTGGGCGGAGGCTGTAGCATGTGCAGCGTACTTAAGAAACCGATCGCCCACAAAGGCTATTGATGGCAAAACGCCATTCGAGGTTTTTACTGGACACAAGCCAGTAGTAAAACACTTGAGAGTGTTTGGGTGCATTGCAGTTGCACTAGATAAGGGCGCAAAGAAAAATATCCAAGCGAAGGGCAAAAAGTTTATAATGGTCGGTTACTCGAATACCTCAAAGGCGTATCGTTTGTATTACAAAATCACAGGTGATGTAAAGATCAGCAGAGATGGTTATTTCATAGAAAGTAAGCCAAAAGAAATAACTGATATCACAACGTTGCTCGAAGAGACCGAGCAGGATGCAAATGAGAATGCCACAGATCAAAACGATCTTGATAGTGATACTGAAGAGGTGGAAAGCGAGCAGGAGGAGAATAAAACGGCTAAGAGAGGACCAGGCAGGCCAAAAATAATCAGGACTGGACTACGTGGACGGCCAAGAAAACAAAATATCAATCTGTCATTGGACCCCTTATGTATATTGCGCTGTGCACACGCCCTGACATTTTGCACTCGGTGTGCAAACTATCCCAAAGGAACTCGGATCCTCACAGTGAGCACCTAGCAGCGGCAAAGCAGATGCTACGATATCTGCACACTTCAGCAGATCTAGCGTTGGTCTATAAGAGAACCAACAACCCGATTGCAGGCTACGCTGATGCAGATTGGGCAGGCGATTCAACGGACAGGAAGTCATATACAGGCTACGCATACGTGTGGGGCAGCTCTGTATTTTCGTGGACATCAAAGAAGCAGAAGTAAGTTGCGCTAAGCAGTACGGAGGCAGAATACATGGCCCTTTCCGATGCTGCAAAGGAAGCTATTTACTTGAGCAAAATAGTAAATGAAATGGAATTGTTTTTCAAATTAAATTGCGTAACTTTACATGGCGACAATGTGAGCGATATAAACCTTGTAAGAAATCCAGTTTATCACGCTAGAAGCAAGCATATTGATGTTAAATATCACCATGCAAGAAATAGCTATAAAGAAAATGTAATTGATTTAAAGTACTGTCCGACTCAAGAAATGATTGCGGATATTCTAACTAAAAATTTGTCAAAGGTTAACCATGTAAAATGCACTGCGTTGCTCGGCCTAACATAAGTATACATATATGAATTGAGGAGAAGTGTTGAGTTGGCAATCCCATAATGTATATTGTATATCGATGAACTCGATAACTTGCATCGAGTATCCCATTGAAATAAATCAGTCTCTCACGAACAACCAAACGTTGTAGATGTGTTTTGTTCTTCAGAGCACCGCCAACAGTTTGCAATACTTAGGTTGGAATACTTGGCTTGGAATGCTTAGTTTGGAATTGATTTCATGTTGATTTTGCCGTGCATATTGGCAAATTTTCAGTATAATTATGAGACGGATTATTGCTGGACTATTAATTTATTAAAACTAACACTCCGTATGATCTAATACGCTGTTCAACTTAAGAGAGCGTCTCTTAAAACCATCTCCGGTTGGCACACGTTCCAGTAAAACCTCACCCATACAGCTATATGTGGGCCGACGATTTCTAATTAGGTTAAGAGGCAACGAATGCATGTCGTTATTATTCGAATAGTAAACCTTACCGGAGAAACATGCTCGCGGATCTGCTTTTTCTTCGACTCAGCTTTATCTACGTTAAATTAATTATCGGCTGCAATTGCAACGAGGGGATCAACTCTAACCAACTACCTTTATATAAGTAAAGAATCCGAGCAATTTCCCTTTTTGTTTAAGTGCTAAATAAATCTAGTGGATAAATACATAGGTGCAGTGCATTGCATAACTCTACGCGTGCGCAGCCATCGTGCATACTTTCATAGACTTAACAAAAACAAAATTATATATATATACTTAAATAAGTGGAAATGCTCGATAAAAGGGAGATTGTGACGGTTCAGTGAAATAGTAATAATGTATCATTTTTCTTTATTCTAATAAGTTATCTTTGTTTAGAAATGTATGCAGTACGAAAAAAACACACAAAAATTTTGCAGTGTATGCCTTGAGCTTCCAGTGAGCTTTTGCACGTGGCTTGTGTTCTTTGCTCTCTCATGTTCACCATCTACAGCGAGCTTTCGCATGAGGCTTGTGATATTTGCACTCTTTAACTAATTGCAGCAACACACACACACACCAACACCAGGAAGTACTTCCAGCGTGGGATGATGTATGTAAGTCGGTTTTTCTCTATTATTCTGAGCCGCTCTTAAATTCAACTAATATTGTAAGTACATCATATAACAAAGCTTCACCTTAACCTTTGTGCAACTATCCATGCTTCTTTTAAATAATTGCCACACTGCTGGTCAAAACGTTAAGTACTCTTGATTATTTTTGTTGGTTTTTTTTTTTTTTTTTTTTCTTGCAAGTCGAGCTATTAATATAAATGTGATGAATACCTCACTTATTAACTATATTAACTTTATTTAACCATTATTAACAGTCCCAATATATAAATGAAACTTGTTATACTATATATTAATTTTTTTTGCTATTACTTGGAAAAACTGAATTATTGAAAATGCCAATTTAGCTAATAACAATTATCCTTTAATTCAATTTGTTTATTAATATTCTTTCTTATAAGACTTCGTATTAATTTTACTTTGCATAGCCTTACGGATGTTTGCTAAACGGATTTGATTTTTCTTGAATCTGTTTAAATACAAATCAACCTGCAGGTGTATTACCTAGCTAATACGTGCATGCCTTGTTGAACTGATGATGCATGTACAAACTGCGTAACAACTAGCAGATAGTAACCGCGCTGATCAACCGGCATTATTTTGTTTTTCTAAAGACATTTGTTTTATTATTGTTTAAAAATCTTTCGGCAAACGTGCGCAAGAGCTATAAGAATCACGTTTAATGATATATATATATAATGATAGCTAATTAATTAAGTTTGTTTATAGCCACTTTCAATTATGAATTATATCAGCCTTTCGTGTGCTTCTTTTTTAATGTATTGATTCTCTTCTTTTTTTGTGGATAACAACCAACTTCCGATGGAGGTAGGATAGCTGTTGTAGGGCATCCCAAGGGATCCTGCTTGTAGTTTTGGCCCGCAGGATCATGGCAGGGTGGGCGAGTGCACCAATCGGTAGCACCGAACAAGGAATGTCCTGGTTACTCGATTTACTTGGTTCTCTTTTACTTCTAATCTTTTTCTTCTTTCACCTGCCCGTAGTCGTTCGTTCGTTTTATTTTTGTCTGAATTTTAGTACGCGAATTTTAAAAATAATTTTATAACTAATAACGAAGCAATTTTAATGCTTCGTCTAATCAAAAACATCACCCACCCCAATTGCCGGCGAGCTTCAGCCAAAGCAAGCGCGTACTTCGATTGCAATAAATAGCCCATCTGCTTCACGTTGTTCATTACAGTTATTATTAATTAGTTATTTATATATTATTTTTATTGGCGCCCAACACGTGTGGCCTTGTTCAGTCAAATATATTAGTTACCAATAAGCTAAAGGAAGCTTAATGGTATGGCCAATCATTAGTTATCTGAATAGAAGCATTAATGATAAAGAAAAAGAAACACTACTTGTATTTTTTTAGCTGTACAGGCTTACAAATTTAGAAGTCACCTTCCATCTTATGTAGCACTTATCTGCTAACACGAATAACTTCATATTCTTATACCTTTGTCCTTGTCTTTTAAGTGAGATGTAGAAACATAATTCAATTCAAATATTGATAATGACCGTCTCAGAAAACCCAACAATATTGCGCGCGTGTGAGTTTTTAGGAACAACAACAGTTTCAGAATAATTGTGTTGCCAGACTCACAATACACAAACGTAAATTCCTCCTTGTGTTTATACAATTTTAGTACAGCTTTCGCGGACAAGGATTCGTGAATAATTAAGCTACGATCCGCCGCTAAGTAAAAACATTAAAAGTAGAAACACCTTTTTGTGACTGCGGTCATGCCTAAAAACCAAAATATTAAGCGGATTTCTTTGTCGTTGGATACAACTCAGATGGTTGGTCACGTAACGTAAGTTGGATTTCGTTGTCGTTGGGTACAACTCAGGTGGTTGGTCACGTAACGTAAATTGGATTATTATTGGGGATCTCTCTTTCTTTTGTTTTTCTAGTTTATTGAAGATATGATTCTATTTCGGATGCGACAGTTGTTGCGGAGGAGTATAGTTCCTTTTGGCTGGTGCTTCTTCTTCTTAAATTATACTCCTGCCGAGAACAATAGCTGCCATATATGCAAACGATCAAGTAATCATTCCATTTTCTTTTTATCCTAGCGCTGAATTAAATGTCAGTCTAGCAAACCTAGTAATTAATGGTGTAGGTTTTTTGGAAGAGAGCTAGTGGCTTAGAGCTACAGCTTGCCGAACCTTTACAGACAATTACTTTATCTATGCTTTTTAGTATTCTTTTAGATCAAGAAAAGAGCAGCATACCTATTCTCAGGAAGGGGGTTACGTTGTTATCCACACACATATATAATGAATTATTAATTTCTGGTTTATCATTTTTAAATTGAGCTTTGTTTGAAGCTTTCATAAGATTTTCTGTTAGTTTAATTTTGTGTGTAAGTAGCTTAATATTCTGCTAGTTTACAAAAGCAATGTCAGTAAGTCGAAGTATTGACAGTCTAAATACTCATGCTAGTTTTGAAATTGTTAGTTGCTGCGTTTGTACATTAAAAGTGGAACATCCGGCACAGCTTTTTGCGACAAATTGTAATCATTATTTCCACCACACTTGTTTTAACCATAGAACAGGTAACAAAAGAGTCTGTCCTATTTGTAGAACTTCACTTAGCGTATCAAGTCGGAATTTGGCAGTTGAATTAGCCGCATGCCAGCCTGCTAGGTTTCCATTAAAACCCAGTGAAATTATAACGCGATCTAAGTCTAGCGCCGCTAAGTTGTCAAATCCAGCTACGACTAAAGTCGCTACAATTAAAAAAATGTCGAGCGCGAATTCGGGAGCAAGCTCTCCATTAGGAGTGAGGCAGGGAAATGAGTCGTCATCTGTACCTCAAACCAACCCTGTCGATGTTATAGCTAGCAATAGCACAGGTCTAAATGCTAACCAGGGATCGGGAACGTTTCAGCATCCTCACCTTGTGTTAGAGACAAATAACGATCCGAGTCTGATTGTTAACTATTTACAACAAACTATAGTTAGTGCAATGGCTGCAGCAATGGCCCAACACACACAACTCTTGTCCCGAGCAATTGAAGAAGGTTTTCAAAGACTATCAGTGCAGAATCCTGTGGTCGCTCCTGCTGATGTTCAACCCTCTGTCAGATCATCTGTGCCTGGGAGAGAACGACAAACTTTTGAACAACTATTTCAACTACCAGGCCCAGTAAATTCTGAAAATTGTCCCAGGAATGGTGCACAACCACCAGTTAGCTCCTCGCCTATAGGCTCGCAGCAGTGCGGAAGTGTACGTTCTGATAGAATAAGCCAGATTATTTTTGAATTGGAAGTTGAGATTTTCTGGAGATTGCTCGTTGTCGGTAGACGATTTTATTTATCGAGTAGAAGCGCTTACAGCCCAGACGTTAGATGGCAACTTTGAACTGCTATCCCGCTATGCTAGTAACTTGTTCGAAAGCAGCGGAAGTGAATGGTACTGGAGGTACCATAAAAGTGTTTCGGTGATTCATTGGGTGGACTTATGTCGAGCGTTGAAGGCTCATATCAAGGATGGTCGAACAGATTTGGATTTTCGCACAGCCATTTTGCAGAGAAAACAGAAATTTAACGAATCTTTCGATACCTTTCATGAATCTATTATGGTTCTCGCTGATAAACTTTCACAGCCAATGTCCGAGCAGTCACTACTTGAGGTGCTGCAAGCTAATTTATTACCAGAAGTACAGCGTGAGATTTTGTATGTTCCGATTTATGATCTCGAGCAGTTACGACATGTCGTGCGCCGGCGAGAACGGTTCATAAATACGGTTACCAAACTTGTCATACCCTCTCAACGCCAAGTTGCAGGACGACAGGTGCATGAAATTGCAATACAAGCAGATTGTGCCCAAGAATTTGAAGTTAATGAATTAGTTAATCCAGAGATCGATGCAATAACTTTTTCTTGTTGGAATTGTGGAAAGCAGGGTCATCGTTACCAAGAATGTGTAGCAGATCGTAAAGTGTTCTGTTACGGATGTGGAAGGCGTGACACCTACAAGCCGTCCTGTGCCAAGTGCAATGCTTCAAAAAACGAAGTGTCGCGTGCACCGTGGACCAGTGCACGCAAACTAGTTTCGAAGTCGACGAACACCGAGTAACTAACAAAAAATTCAGTTCACTCAAACCATTACCGGATTTGACTTTAATTGCTAGTAGTCCTTTAGATAATAATTCTAAAAATTTGTCTAGTGATCTACCAAATAGTACAGAAAGAAAAACTTATAAAAAAAAACGCAGAATATCATATCGGAAATTATGCAAAGTATCCCTTAATACAATCTTGTCCTCAGTTGTAAATGAGGTCAACGATCTCCGACCATATGCTTCAGTGTCAATATTTGGCAAAACCATTAGCGGACTAATGGACACTGGCGCATCTATTAGTTGCATCGGAGGTAGCTTAGCACAAGAATTAGTAAACAGTGATACCAAATTAAAAGAAATGAATTCCAATGTTTGTACGGCAGATGGTCAGAAACAACGGATTATTGGTAGAATTACGACGCTTATTAGTTTTCGTGGGAAAACTAAACCATTGTGTTTTTATTTAGTAGCGTCTTTGTCACAAGAATTATTTCTCGGAATAGATTTTTGGCGTAGTTTTGATTTGTTGCTTTTGTATTTGATAAATTAAGAGCAATCTCAGTCTGTCATGAGTTTAAAAATTGATGAATCCACGCAAATATTCCTTTCTGACGTACAGAAAAAGGAATTATTAGAAAAGGTGTTGTTATTTCCATCATTTGCGAAAAAAGGATTAGGGAAGACAAGCTGGGTAGTTCATGATATTGAAGTAAGTGAGACACAGCCAATAAAACAACGTCACTATGCTGTATCCCCCGCTATTGAAAAACTGATGTACGAAGAGCTAGATAGAATGCTTGCTCTTGGCGTCATTGAAGAATCTAATAGTCCTTGGTCATCACCGGTTGTGTTAGTACAGAAGCCAGGCAAAGTTCGGTTATGTATAGATAGCCGGAAAGTTATTGCAATTACCATAAAAAACGCCTATCCAATGCCGTTAATTGATGAGATTTTAAGTCGACTTACAAAGGCTGAATACCTGACAAGCATTGATTTAAAGGATGCATATTGGCAAATTCCGCTCACTACCAGGGCAAGGGAAAAAACAGCTTTTACAGTCCCGGGAAGGCCGTTGTATCAGTTCACTGTGATGCCGTTCGGATTGTCAAACGCCCCACAAACTATGTCCAAACTGATGGACAAAGTTATACCGGCAAATTTGCGAACCGAAATCTTTATTTATTTGGACAATCTTCTCGTGGTTTCCGATACTTTTGAAAGGCACATGGGCGTCCTTAAGATTTTAGCAGAACAGCTAACGCTTGCAGGACTTACTATAAACATCGAAAAATCTAAGTTTTGTCTTAACGAAGTAAAGTATCTCGGTCATATTATAGGAAGTGGAAGTATCAAGACTGACCCCGAAAAGGTAACAGCAATACGAGACTTTCCAGTCCCAAAGTCAGTAAAGCAAGTACGGAGGTTCTTAGGTACTACAGGGTGGTACCACAAGTTCATTCAAAACTATGCCTCAATTGCCTCTCCAATCACTGACACCTTAAAGCATCACCGCAAGTTTGTTTGGACAGACGAAGCGATGAGTGCATTTGTAGACCTGAAAAATAAGCTGTGTACAGCTCCTGTATTACATAGCCCCGATTTTTTACTGCCCTTCGCTATTCATTGTGATGTAAGTCATACTGGTGTGGATGGCGTCTTGATGCAACGCGATTGTGATGGAAACGATGTTCCCATTGCTCTCATGTCACGTAAGTTAAACCAGGCTCAGAGAAATTATTCTGTCACAGAGAAAGAATGCTTAGCCGCCATATTATGTGTAAAAAAATTTAGAGCCCATATTGAGGGACAGGAGTTCTCTATACACACGGACCATGCGTCCTTGAAGTGGCTCATGTCACAGTCTGATCTAAGCTCTCGCTTGGCCAGATGGGCCCTTAAGTTGCAAGGGTTTGAATTTAAAATCAATCACCGCAAGGGAAGCCAAAATGTGGTTCCTGATGCACTGTCCCGAGTTCATTGTGAAGATCTATCGTCGATAGGAATTGATAGCTTAATCGACCTTAAGGATAAACATTTCTATTCTGAGGAATACCAAGAGCTAAGGAGAAAGATTGAAAGCCAACAGACCCTTTTGCCGGACATTAAAATTGTGGATAATATCATTTATCGCCGTGCCGAGCATGCACCCGGCGAAAAAGTCGCAGATGATATGTGTTGGAAGCTTTGGGTTCCCAAAGGTCTTGTTCCAGAAGTCTTGAAAGAAAATCATGATAGTCCAGTGGCTTCTCATAGCGGTATCACGAAGACGCTTGAAAGAACTCGTCGTCTTTACTTTTGGCCAAATCTACTAAATGATGTTAAAGCGTATATTACTAACTGCGATGTTTGTAAGTGCACGAAGCAACCAAATCGCTCGTTACGTCCACCATTGCGGCCGGTAAATAATACTTAAAGATGCTTTCAAAAGATATTTGTGGATTTCCTTGGTCCCTATCCTCGCAGCCGATCAGGTAATATAGGCATTTTTGTGGCTCTAGATCATTTGTCAAAATACCCATTTATCAAAGCAGTAAAGAAATTTAATTTGTTTTATAGAGGATGATATATTTCTTACCTTCGGACTTCCGGAAATAGTAGTGTCGGACAATGGTGCCCAATTTAAATGTCATAAGTTCAATTCCCTGTTGCAGAAATATGACGTGCAACACTGCTACACCCCTGTATATGCACCGCAAGCAAACGCTTCTGAGCGCGTTAACAGTTCAATTATTGCAGGCATTAAAGCATATGTAAACCCAAATCAAACTAACTGGGATGAGAATCTGAGTCGAATTTGTTGTGCTTTACGATCTAGTGTTCATGCAGCAATATGTAGCATCCCATAACGTGTTGCGTTTGGTCAACAAATGATTACTAGCGGATCCACTTATCAACACTTGCGGAATTTGCAAATGTTAGAAGACCGGTCCGTCATTTTTAATCGAGAAGACTCGTTTGACATTATACGAGAAGCTGCAAAAAAAGGTATACAACAGCAGCATGGTAGAAACAAAAAACTTTATGATCTGCGTAGTCGTGAGGTTTCCTATAAGGTGGGACAAGAAATATACCGAAGAAACTTCCAGTTGAGTAACTTTGCTAAAGGTTTTAGTGCGAAATTAGCACCAGCATTTGTAAAAGCCAGAATTAAAACCAAAGTCGGTCAGAGCTACTACGAGCTAGAAGATTTACAAGGTCACCCTATTGGTATATATGATCACCTTATTTTGTTTCTATTGCTCTCCAAGCGTTTATCCCTCTTTGTTGTTTGCAACAGCAAAGTGTGATTTTGGCAGGAGGGGGTGTAATATTTCGCTTGTCGAGATTCTAATCGAATTTATTTTTCTCCTAAAAATGGGCAATAATTTGATGCGTTTCGCACCTAGCGCCATCTGTGTGTGAAAAGATTGAGCTTCACAAAAAATGATAGAAAAGGAAACTGAAAATTGATGAAAAATGCATGTAAAGCGAATTTTCGACAAACTGGCCTTCGTTAGATCTTTGGACCCCAGTCACATTCTTTTTCTCTAATAGCCCTTGAGCGAACAAGTTGTGCGCGTTGCGACCGTTCTGAAATAAAAATATATATGCCTTTTGTGCATAGAGTGATTTCTTGCAGTAAAGTGTTTTATGTACATTAAACCATGAAGGAGAATAGCCTATAACTATCGTGAGTTAATATTGCTTAAATAATTTGGTAGCCAAAATCCGGGTCAACCAGAATTTGTTTTTTTTATTAGCTTTGGCGTACAGTTTACGCTGCTGCACGCTGCGGTGCAGCTCGTTTCTTCTTCAGTGCCTATTTCCAAAAAATTGGCTAAATAATAAAGAAACATATTTTAACCATTCAAAGAGGAGACCAAAAGTTACATAAATGTTTCTTCTAGAATGGGCAGCTAGTTTGCAATACTTAGTTTGCAATACTTAGGTTGGAATACTTGGCTTGGAATGCTTAGTTTGGAATTGATTTCACTAACACTCCGTATGATCTAATACGCTGTTCAACTTAAGAGAGCGTCTCTTAAAACCACCTCCGGTTGGCACACGTTCCAGTAAAACCTCACCCATACAGAAATATGTGGGCCGACGATTTCTAATTAGGTTAAGAGGCAACGAATGCATGTCGTTATTATTCGTATAGTAAACCTTACCGGAGTAACATGTTCGCGGATCTGCTTTTTGTTCGACTCAGCTTTATCTACGTTAAATTAATTATCGGCTGCAACTGCAACGAGGGGATCAACTCTAACCAACTACCTTTATATAAGTAAAGAATCCGAGCAATTTCCCTTTTTGTTTAAGTGCTAAATAAATCTAGTGGATAAATACATAGGTGCAGTGCATTGCATAACTCTACGCGTGCGCAGCCATCGTGCATACTTTCATAGACTTAACAAAAACAAAATTATATATATATACTTAAATAAGTGGAAATGCTCGATAAAAGGGAGATTGTGACGGTTCAGTGAAATAGTAATAATGTATCATTTTTCTTTATTCTAATAAGTTATCTTTGTTTAGAAATGTATGCAGTACGAAAAAAACACACAAAAATTTTGCAGTGTATGCCTTGAGCTTCCAGTGAGCTTTTGCACGTGGCTTGTGTTCTTTGCTCTCTCATGTTCACCATCTACAGCGAGCTTTCGCATGAGGCTTGTGATATTTGCACTCTTTAACTAATTGCAGCAACACACACACACACCAACACCAGGAAGTACTTCCAGCGTGGGATGATGTATGTAAGTCGGTTTTTCTCTATTATTCTGAGCCGCTCTTAAATTCAACTAATATTGTAAGTACATCATATAACAAAGCTTCTCCTTAACCTTTGTGCAACTATCCATGCTTCTTTTAAATAATTGCCACACTGCTGGTCAAAACGTTAAGTACTCTTGATTATTTTTGTTGGTTTTTTTTTTTTTTTTTTGTTTTCTTGCAAGTCGAGCTATTAATATAAATGTGATGAATACCTCACTTATTAACTATATTAACTTTATTAAACCATTATTAACAGTCCCAATATATAAATGAAACTTGTTATACTATATATTAATTTTTTTTGCTATTACTTGGAAAAACTGAATTATTGAAAATGCCAATTTAGCTAATAACAATTATCCTTTAATTAAATTTGTTTATTAATATTCTTTCTTATAAGACTTCGTATTAATTTTACTTTGCATAGCCTTACGGATGTTTGCTAAACGGATTTGATTTTTCTTGAATCTGTTTAAATACAAATCAACCTGCAGGTGTATTAGCTGGCTATTACGTGCATATATAACTGTTGAACTGATGATGCATGTACAAACTGCGTAACAACTAGCAGATAGTAACCGCGCTGATCAACCGGCATTATTTTGTTTTTCTAAAGACATTTGTTTTATTATTGTTTAAAAATCTTTCGGCAAACGTGCGCAAGAGCTATAAGAATCACGTTTAATGATATATATACATATATATAATGATAGCTAATTAATTAAGTTTGTTTATAGCCACTTTCAATTATGAATTATATCAGCCTTTCGTGTGCTTCTTTTTTAATGTATTGATTCTCTTCTTTTTTTGTGGATAACAACCAACTTCCGATGGAGGTAGGATAGCTGTTGTAGGGCATCCCAAGGGATCCTGCTTGTAGTTTTGGCCCGCAGGATCATGGCAGGGTGGGCGAGTGCACCAATCGGTAGCACCGAACAAGGAATGTCCCGGTTACTCGATTTACTTGGTTCTCTTTTAAGTTAAAAACCCCCACTCACGTAGGCCATGTATTGGCCCATTGTGATGCCGCGTCTTGGACATAGTCCACAGATACCGTCTACCCAGACGTAGAGTGTGTTACACCGTTTACGAGGGCGTGGTCCCAGCCCGAGGCTCGAATAAAGGACAGGATATTTTTCGGTTTAGTGTCCGCCAGTTGAGAGAGGTCCAATAAGAAGAAAAAACCAAGGTATCGCTTTCTGTTCTTGCAGAGAGCTGGACAGTCGCAGAAGAGGTGGGAGACTGTTTCCTCTTCCTCATCGTCTCGGCAGCTTCTGCAGAAGTCATTGAAAGGGGCTAGAAGTCTCGCTGCGTGAGTCCCCACTAGCCAGTGCCCCGTAATGGCCCTGATTACGGCAGCACAACCTAATCTGTTTAAGTGAACAAGGCCTAAGGACCGCTTTTTACAGCGCGTTGGCCAGGTTTGCCTGGCAATCCTACCCGTGGCGGTGGTCAGTTGCCATCTCATGTTTGCTTCAAGTTCGAAGTGCGATCGGACTCTTAGCTTGCAGCTGGCCATGGGGATACCCCTGCTATCCTTGCCTGTGAGGAGAGGCACGGTAGTACCATGCCTTGCCAGCTCGTCTGCTTTGTCGTTGCCCTCGATGCCTTTATGTCCGGGCACCCATATGAGGTGTATTTCAAACTGCTCGGCCATCTCCTTCAGAGATCTGCGGCAGTTTGTGACAGATATCGAGTTAGATGATATCGCCTTGAGAGATTTGATAGCAGCCTGGCTATCAGAAAATATGCAGATTCTGGCTACAGAGCAATTTATTTCGGATATGCAGGAGAGTGCTTCGTGAATTGTAGCGATTTCAGCTTGAAACACACTGCAATGGTCAGGGAGGCTGAAAGATTTGTTAATGGATAGCTCATCGCAAAAGACGCCGCCCTCTACCCGGTCGTCTAGCTTAGAGCCATCAGTGTAAATTTTTATTGAGCACCAATCGTCCCTGGAGGGGATAAGTGTATGGAATGGAGTTTTGGGGAATTCCTGTCCGTAAGTCTGTTCGGACCACTGCTTTGTTTCCCTCATGCGTAGGGCAGAGAGAGTTGCTGGTAGCTTCCCCATTTGGTCTATTGGTAGAAGATTAAGTATGTTGTCAAGAGCTTCAGTTGGGGTCGTACTGAGGGCTCCTGTTGTGGTCGGTCCAGCGGCACGCTGTACCTTGCCATGCTTGTGGACTAATTTCTTCTTTGATAGAGCTGGCCACCATACCGACACTCCGTACAGTAGGATAGGCCTTACGATGGCTGTGTACAGCCAGAGGGCGATGTGAGGTGCCATTCCCCATATTAATCCAATGGATTTCCTGCATGTATATAGTGCGACTGAAGCCTTCTTCACTCGTTCCTCCGAGTTGAGGTTCCAGTCTAGTTTGCTATCAAGAGTGAGCCCTAGGTATTTGGCTGATTTACTGAAGGAAAGTTCTACCCCATTCAACGACGGCGGCCTGAGGGGGCGAATCTTATACCTCCTAGTGAAGAGGACTAAGTCAGTTTTGGCTGGGTTCAGCCCTAGTCCATTTGATGTGGCCCATGAGGACAATGTTTTAAGTGCAGTGGTCATGCATTCGCACAAGGATTGGGGATACTTGCCCGAGAAGGCTATGGCAACGTCATCTGCGTAAGCGATCACTCGACAGCCCCCTCCCTCCATGGAGCGCAGCAGGTTGTTTACCGCCACGTTCCAAAGGAGAGGAGAGAGGACACCTCCTTGCGGTGTGCCTCTATTAACAGATCTGGATATGGTTGAGGACCCCAGAGTGGCCCTGACTGTCCTGCTCTTGAGCAGTTGATCAATCAGTCCCACAATGCGGTCCCCCACCCCCAGCCCTGACAATGCTCCAATGATCGCCCTCGGTACGACGTTATTGAAAGCGCCCTCAATGTCTAGAAAGGCTATAAGGCAATACTCCTTGTGGTGGAGTGCTGCTTCTATTGTGGAGACAACAGCATGAAGTGCTGTCTCGGTAGATTTACCTTTTTGGTAGGCATGTTGTGCTTGGGAGAAGTTGTCGGTCTTGATCGTATTTCTAATATATAAGCCCAGCACCCTTTCTAGTGTCTTGAGTAGGAAGGATGTTAGGCTTATGGGTCGGAAATCCTTGGGGGTCGTGTGTGAGGCTTTTCCCGCCTTGGGAATGAAGACAACTTTAGATTCGAGCCATGGCTTGGGGATCGTTCCTGTTGTCAGGGTGTCGGAGAAAATTTTCTGAAGCCAGTTTATGGCGATGTCCCCTGCATACTGCAGTTGGGCTGGGATAATTTCGTCCGGCCCAGGGGACTTGAAGGGTGAGAAGCTACAAACAGCCTACGAGATGATATCTCTCGAGAATAAGTCGGTGGAAACGTGTTCCTGAAATTCTCTTTGGATAAGGGGTAGTGGTACTTCAACTGAGCATCCGGGAAAGTGGGTTGCCATCAAAAGTTCTAGTGACTCTAGACTGGTCGTTGTCCATGAGTCATCAGGTTTTTTGAGGTAGCCTATGGTTGCTTGAGTACTTGAGAGAACCTTCCTGAGCCTTGCTGCTTCTGCAGTGCTCTCTATTTTGGAGCAAAAGTTTTGCCATGAGGAGCGTTTAGCTTGTCTAAGATTCTTTTTGAAAGTGGATAGGCTGGCTTTGTAGAGACTCCATGATTGGTCGTCTCCCTTCGACTTAGCTCTGTTAAAGTGCTTACGCGAAGTTTTACGAAGCTCGCCTAATTGCGAGGACCACCATGGTGGTTTTGTTTTGCCTCTTGGTTTGCTCTGGGGGCATGTCATGTTTAGGGCGGACTTGAATGCCTCCGTGAGCTTGCTTGTGAGTAACTCTGTGTACTCGGTAGAGGGGGATCCCACTGGGGGATGCTCTGGGATTAGCCTTTCGAGGCATTCTTTGAATCTGGTCCAGTTTGTACGTTTAACGTTTCTGCACCATTTGGGTCTGGGTATGTCAAGACAGAACTCTATGTCGATATACCTATGGTCGGAGAAAGAGTGCTCTACGAGTACCCTCCATTTTGTCAGTTGTTGATAGAGGGAGGTTGTGGCTAGCGTCATGTCTAAGACCTCTTTCCTATTCTTTATAATAAAGGTCGGGTCGTTACCTATATTACAAATGTTTAAGTTTGTTGTTAAGATATAATTGAAGAGTAACTCACCCCGTTCATTTATATCCGAGCTGCCCCACTGATGGTGGTGACCGTTGGCGTCGCAGCATATTATCAGCTTGGTATGCGTCAATTCGCAGTCAGCAATTAACGCCCGTAGTCGTTGGTTTGGTAGGGGCCCCTGGTGGTCGTGGGCCATGTAGGTGGAGCTAAGTCTGACCTGTCCAGACTTTAGCTCAAGGCATACAGCCGTGTTGTCACCATCGCTGAAATCAGGAAGCAGAAAAATGTCTAGATGTTTTCTTGCTAGAATGCAGGTGCGGACTTTACCTTCGTTGTGGGCTACAAGCAGCTTGTAGTCCTGAGTCCCCAGTCCAGAAACCTTGCCACCATACGCCCAAGGTTCCTGGATGAGGACAATGTCTGCTCCACATTGGCTTATGCGGAGCAGAAGAGCGGCTGCAGTGGCTTTACAGTGGTGGAGGTTTATTTGGAGGAGTGTCAAAGACATCTTCCGTTCTCAACTTCACCACTGTGAGATCAGCCTCGTCATCCGTATCCTCTTCGAGGCTGATCATTTGGGCCGCGTCGGCGAGTTCGGATACCTCCTCCGCCTGGCCGTCACTTGTCTTGGCTGCCGGCGCTTCGCTTATGATTTTACCATTGGCGACAGCAACCGGCAGTGGCTGCTCCGGGAGGGCGGCAGTGTCTTGTGCCACCTCCGGTGCGTCCTCCAACCCAGACGGCTTGCTGGCTGCATCCGAGCGATAGACTTTTATCGCGATAGGCTTGAAGCCATAGTGAGCCGCTCCATTTGTTGCGACAAGAGTCTCAGCCGACTCATCATTTATCACGATAATAATTTGTCGGCTGTTGCCTTCAGGCGCCTCGACTTTGGCAATCCTCCAATCCTGAGTAACCAAGTCTGGGTTACTCAACTGAAGGAGCTTGAGGATTCGCTCGGGCTCCTCTGGCTTAACAGAAACCCAAGCTCTCGCTCTGGGCCGACTTGGCACGTCCTTCCAGTCGACCGCCTCGAGCTTCGCCCCGGGGTAGACTTCCCCCAGCAAGGCCACCGCTTTTTTGTAAAGCTCTGCCGATGACTCATCCTCGCAGGCTATCGCTTTGATGTTGCCCTGATGCCACCCAGCATCAGAGCAACGAGGCGGCGGTCCACCAGACCGCTCCATTAGGTCAGCCACCTTTTCCTGGAGCTAATTCTCAATGGCCCCCCACTGGTTCCGCGGGATATGGCCAAATATTGATAGTGAGTTTTTAGGAACAACAACAGTTTCAGAATAATTGTGTTGCCAGACTCACAATACACAAACGTAAATTCCTCCTTGTGTTTATACAATTTTAGTACAGCTTTCGCGGACAAGGATTCGTGAATAATTAAGCTACGATCCGCCGCTGAGTAAAAACATTAAAAGTAGAAACACCTTTTTGTGACTGCGGTCATGCCTAAAAACCAAAATATTAAGCGGATTTCTTTGTCGTTGGATACAACTCAGATGGTTGGTCACGTAACGTAAGTTGGATTTCGTTGTCGTTGGGTACAACTCAGGTGGTTGGTCACGTAACGTAAATTGGATTATTATTGGGGATCTCTCTTTCTTTTGTTTTTCTAGTTTATTGAAGATATGATTCTATTTCGGATGCGACAGTTGTTGCGGAGGAGTATAGTTCCTTTTGGCTGGTGCTTCTTCTTCTTAAATTATACTCCTGCCGAGAACAATAGCTGCCATATATGCAAACGATCAAGTAATCATTCCATTTTCTTTTTATCCTAGCGCTGAATTAAATGTCAGTCTAGCAAACCTAGTAATTAATGGTGTAGGTTTTTTGGAAGAAAGCTAGTGGCTTAGAGCTACAGCTTGCCGAACCTTTACAGACAATTACTTTATCTATCCTTTTGAGTATTCTTTTAGATCAAGAAAAGAGCAGCATACCTATTCTCAGGAAGGGGGTTACGTTGTTATCCACACACATATATAATGAATTATTAATTTCTGGTTTATCATTTTTAAATTGAGCTTTGTTTGAAGCTTTCATAAGATTTTCTGTTAGTTTAATTTTGTGTGTAAGTAGCTTAATATTCTGCTAGTTTACAAAAGCAATGTCAGTAAGTCGAAGTATTGACAGACAGAAGAAACATCCGGCACAGCTTTTTGCGTCACCACACTTGTTTTAACAATAGAACAGGTAACAAAAGGGTCTGTCCTATTTGTAGAACTTCACTTAGCGTATCAAGTCGGAATTTGGCAGTTGAATTAGCCGCATGCCAGCCTGCTAGGTTTCCATTAAAACCCAGTGAAATTATAACGCGATCTAAGTCTAGCGCCGCTAAGTTGTCAAATCCTGCTACGACTAAAGTCGCTACAATTAAAAAAATGTCGAGCGCGAATTCGGGAGCAAGCTCTCCTTTAGGAGTGAGGCAGGGAAATGAGTCGTCATCTATACCTCAAACCAACCCTGTCGATGTTATAGCTAGCAATAGCACAGGTCTAAATGCTAACCAGGGATCGGGAACGCTTCAGCATCCTCACCTTGTGTTAGAGACAAATAACGATCCGAGTCTGATTGTTAAAAATTTACAAGAAACTATAGATAGTGCAATGGCTGCAGCAATGGCCAACAACAACAAAATAACAACCCAACAACAACCTGTTTTTTAAAACCACGTAAAAATAACAGCTTAACAAAAGCCAGTTTCTTAACAGCCAGCCAGTTTCAAATAACAGTTTAGCAACAAACGGTTTCTTAAAGCCATAACAAAATATCAGCTAAAGAGCATCCTGTTATTAGAAACAAAAATAAAAATATATCACAGCATAACAACCCACTGTTTAAAAATAACAGCTCCTTGTTTAAAACATCTAAAAAACCTTCTTAAAAACCGATACAACCTGTGTATCAGCTCACGGTTTTAAACAGCTACACCGCCATCTGTTCTCTGTTTTCTGGGCCTACCACTGTTCAAGGATATTGGTTTGGTTCTAGATCTGCAGCTAAAAGAGAACGTATGTATTTGCTTGGGGAGCGGCGGTTAGCAACCGCTGCCTCACTTTGTAAGTAGTTCTTTCGCTTTAATATTAAATCAAAGTAATAGTACGATACGCAGGAGTAATGTTGCAGTACTTCCGTTGTTTTATGAGAAGAAAGAAAAGAAACTTACTACAAGCGAGTTTAAATATAACAGTTTTATTGATAAAATAGTTTTTAATTAAAATAAAAACATGTCTAATGTCTGTTTAAACCCTAGTCATCGATGAATAAGTGGGTATCCGCGAGGTCTATTGTGTCCCCTTCCAACTCTATAGCATTTCCATCAGAACCAGGTTCTATACAAAAGCAAGTGTTTTTGAAAGGTCGAGGTTTTCTATGCCTCTAATTTGGTTTATATGTTGTTCTAGAAAAAGACAGTTCGTTTTCTTTAGGAGTATTTTTTTAGGAGTATTCTTCCTCCTGAGCAACATTTGGCTCGCCTGAGGCCAGGTATCATTGCCCAGTTTGCCTCAAGCGACTCTCTTTGATCCTTAGTTCCTATCTTGTTGCCTCTCTTCCTACGTCGGCTCGAGCGCATTTAGGAGTGTTCTGCTCTCAATCTTGCTTGTTTATCTTTTTATAACCTGATTTATGAACATGACTCTTGTCCGATCTTAGGGTACATAAAGGACAAAGAGGATTGAATAAGTAGTGATTAAAAAAAAAGAAAACCAATCAAAGATACGCTGAAAAAAAAAAAAAAAAAAACATTACGGAGCTAATGTTCAGCCAATTGTTTAATGATAATAATCTGAAATGTAATAAAGCAGCTAAAATAAGATATATTTAACTTAGTGTAGTAATTGTAAAAATGGTTTAAGCCATTTTCTTAAATCATATGTAAACCTGAATTTCAACTAAACGAGATTGGCTACTCACCAACCCGAAAAACTTTAATTTTGTTAATAATAGATATACAAACTGTAAAATCATCACAGCACACATATTGAATGACGAGTATGATGGTGCTGACCTGAAATACAGTTTCTAGAAGGTGTGTATTAAGATGATTAAACGGATACATTTTTAGGAATTTTAAATGAGAATAAATCATGCATATATAGAAGTGAATTTTTGAAAATGAAAAGTACGTAGTAGGTTCGACTATGATATAAGTCTAAATGCAAACCCTAATAAATATTTTGATTATCATGTTTTGATCGAAGTCCCTTCGAATACTTTATACATTTTTTTATTAACGTTTGGTGCTTGATTTCCATTTGTCAATTGTTTTTATATCCACTGCATTTGTTTTGTGGGCTGGTGTGTGAGATGTTGTAGGTGTGAGCACTGGAATAGAAATCAGGAGACATAAAGGCGGTGGAGAGTAAAACAAAACTTTCAGATGGTTACATGCAAGCCATACTTAATCTAGGTATTGGTTACTTATGCGTGTACGAGTGATGGTCCAGGTGATGTAATTATCGCATTAAGGCCTCAGTGTAAAGCCTGAGGATAGTTTAGCCGTGGGGCCAAATGATGCGTCGAGTCTGTGAGTCTTAAACGAATGTGAGTGTGTTTGGTTTGGAGGACGCCAGGTTGTTGCAAACAGCGATAGTACGTCGTAAGGGCACTAATTTTTATCTTGGGGCGGTCCGATTGTGATTAGAAGCGTTCCACGCGGCACCTCATTTACACCACCGTCGGTAAACAGCGGCTCACTATCGGGCATTGAGGGAATTTAAAAAGTTAAATAGTCATTGAATATCAATTTGAGGAAACATGTGATAAATCATGAAAAAAAAATATATAGAAGTAAAGCGAAGCAAAAAAGAAGAAAAGAAAAATAAATCATGAGCTGTAGCAGAAATAATTAAATAAAATAATAGTCAGCAAGCAAACAGGAGTATGTTAAGCCCATTTCATTAAGTAATGACACAATCTCAAAGTGTGTGAGAAACAGCCTTAGGAAAAGAACCATCTAAGAACCTAGACGAAATAATATAAGGCAGTCTTATCATTCCATTACTTTTGTAAACTGTATAACTTGACAAGCATAGCCAAGCAAATTGGTCTTTAAACTCTCTTAAACGAAAATATATGAAGCTCCTTTAGTATGAAAGTTATTAGACTCATGATTTTCATGTATCGAAATACATCTGAATTCGATTATTCAACTCAATATATTACTGTTTATAGTTTAAATAGAATGCGTTTATGTGAAGTCTTTTCTTGAAATGAGAATAAAAAACTTTTGGAAGCCTATTAAGCAAAATTTTATCCTGGGGTCGCTATTACACGCCTTATAGCAAAGTTCGTCTATCAGAAAAAAAAAATTTATATTTAAACTAGCTGACCCGACAAACTTCGTCCTGTCAAAAATATTTGTAATGTAGCAGTTTTTGTGCCTACGTATTTTAAAAAATTCTCCTGACCAGAACCGTCACCCTGGTGATAGTGCGTTGTGAATAAAAAATAATTAAATAAAACATATATAAGGATTTAAAAGTAAGTAATCGCTTTATTGTTAATCATGTGAATCATAATTATTATTATTATCATTGTAGTGCTTTGTGGTATACGATGTTTTTTGTTTGATTACCTGGCGCATAGATAAACAAATCTGATGGTTTTCCAACACGGGAACAGGCAACATACAACTGACCATGTGAGAAACATGGGTTTTCTAGATTAATACCACAAACACTTAATGATTGCCCCTGGGACTTGTTTATAGTCATAGCAAAAGCAAGCCGCACTGGAAACTGTAGTCGTTTAAGCTCAAATGGCACATCAGTCGGAATCATTGGGATGCGTGGTATGAGAACATCTTCTCCTTTATACTTTCCTTTGAGTATAGTTGCTTCTATCACATTGTTTAGTAATTTTTTTATCGCTAACCGTGTACCGTTGCAAAGCCGCGGTTGGTTGATATTTCGCAACATTATAACCACCGATCCAACCTTTAATTTAAGATTGTGAGGTGGCAATCCTGGCAAATCCAGCGATTTTAAAAATTCCGGTGGATAGTTGACTACATCATCTTGATTTGTAGCCGAATCAACTGATTTATATATCCTCAATTCGCCTGTAATTTGTTCTTGAATTATGAAATTTAATTCATTTACATCTATGTTTTTTGCAGCCAGTAAATGTAGCTCGTTCGCTCAACCAATTATGGTTTCTGTAATTTTGAGAAACATCTGGAAACACCTTCTGAATAAGTTCATCTTTTGATCGAGTTAACTGACAAAAACTTTGAGGAAAATTAATGCAGCCAGTCAACATGTCTGTAGGGAATTTTCCATCACCAATGTCAATGAGTTGTTTAGAGAATATGTTTCCAGATTGGTCATTTTGCAACTCGACACGCATATTCTTGCTTAAATGAAGTACTTTGACATGTTTCCACAAATTGGAGGACTTTAGACATGCATTGAGTTCATCAGCTGGCGTTGATCGTGGAATCACTGGCAATGTTTGACGAAAATCTCCTGCTAATAAAATCATTGCACCACCAAATCGGTTATTATTGCTCCGTAGATCTTTTAAGGTTCTGTCTAAAGCCTCCAAAGATTTTTTATGTGCCATCGTGCATTCATCCCAAACAATCAATTTACATTGCTGCAAAACCTTTGCCATTGCAGAGTTCTTCGAAACGTTGCAGGTTGGAGTTTCATTGCTTTGCATATTTAATGGCAATTTTAGTGCTGAATGGGCTGTTCGACCACCTTCAAGCAAAGTTGCTGCGATTCCCGACGAAGCGAGTGCAAGTGCAATTTTATTTTGTGAGCGAATTGTTGCTAATATTAATGAAATCAAAAAAGTTTTTCCTGTACCACCAGGTGCACCTAAGAAGTAAATCCCTCCAGTTTCATCATTTGTTACTTTCATAAGAGTTTCAAATACATACTTCTGATGTTCATTTAACAGTGGAAGATTTGTTTGAATTAATTCTTTCAAAGCGTTGAGATCATACAGTTTTTCTCGATGCAACTCTTGGTTATAAGCGTCATGCATTGGACGATTGGGCGCGGTCAGGCCTAATTGAATTATTAGTTTGTTTGACATTATAAAGCACATGTCCTCAATTGAAATCAATGCTTCCTTGTAAATTTCTTCACTGATTTGTATATTTGGATTTCCCATTCTATTCCGTATTTGATACAAAATATCATCACACATATAATCTTTATACTTGATCCACAAATCAATTGGGTTTGATGGGAAGCATGTAGATATGATTATAGAAAACAATGTTCGTATTTGATGAGCGTGTGATGATATTACAGCATCATTGAGAGTTTGATCCCAATGAGCGTCATTTTCAAGCAATTGCAAACGTTGACAGGCTTCTCTGTAGGATCCACACAATTCACCATCAAATGTTCGTAACTGTTGGAATGATGTTGGGCCACGTACATTGACTAATAGCAGTCGTAAATAAAAACATTCATCATTGCTTGGATGTACTGAATAAATCCGGCCAATCGCATCGGTGGAATATACATCTGTATATCCTGGAACTGGTTTTCCTTGTTTCCGTCGTATAAATCTCCTTGAGGATTGATTCCAGGTATAATATTTTGGCATTTCAGAATATAGCAATGTTTGTGCGAAATCATCGTTTTGGCATGTCTCAAAAAAACTGGTTAATATAGTAGATGGTGGCTGAGCAGCTTTTTGTACTACGTTCTGTGCTGTAAAATACACTCTTTGTCCATTTTCTAAATGCACAGCTAAGTTAACAACAGAAGGGTGTCCCTCATGAATAGGAAAAGAAAATATTCGCCAAACTGCTTCATTACTACTGACATAGCGGCCCATTTGGTATTGGGTAACTTCATCATTGGAATTCTCTGCACCAATTCCAATCACAGCCATATCACTTCCTTTGGTTACATATTTGCAAATGTATTTAATAGATTTCACTGAATGGCAAGATTCAACGTTGATGTGTGCTTTGAATGTCTTTGATAAAATGGGTGAATATGGAACAATCCAACGATTATCTATTTCAATATCTTGTTGATTTAATTTGACAATTGTTGATTTTCCATTGTCTGCTGTCGATCTGCGACGATACAATGGATAACTGTCATTACCAGTAATTGTTTCCGATATTAATGTCCGTGGATATCGTTTTGAACATTTACCATCCATCATACACGGTGAATTTTGATTAAGAGTTCCACAGGGACCATGTATCATGTTTTTGATAACTACCTCATGCAATCCAGGATCTACTTGTACATTAGGGATTTCAGCTGATATCACTGCATCAACTTCACTTGGCCTTATCTTTTCAGCCAACTAAATCAAAATGTGTGCATGTGGCAATCCTTACATTACATTATTACATTATGTTTTACGATGAAATCCATTAAAGATTTCAACTTTTGTCTAAAGACTCTGGCTGTAATATCATGACGATCAATGGGTGATTGCCCAGGGAATAACTCCTGCTGGATTTCTATCCATTGCGGTATGCATGTAAATGTGATGAACAAATCTGCTGTACCATAATGACGAACATACGACATGGCATCTTGAGCATATTCGTGCATATGCCGAGGGCTTCCGATGTATGTTGCTGGAAGAATAGTCATCCGAACGTTATTTTGTGCATTTCCATCAGTATTAATCGCATCTCGAAGGTGAATATACTCTTCAGATCGGAGTTTGGTTTGATTCAACCTGATGAATGTTAATCTCTCCGTTTCAATTTTAACATACATGTCAACAACATATTTGTGATATAATCGCCGACATTTCAATATGTGATTATCTTCATTTTCCCGAATCATTAGGCGGTATGAATAATAGTTCATTGAACTGACTTTTTTGTTGGTTTCAGAACCTGTAAATAGATTTTGTTTTAATAACATCTATAATATAAAAATGAATCGCAAAATGTGTTGGTAAGCGCATAACTCAACAACGCCTGGACCAATTTGGCCAAATCTTTTTTTAAAATGTTTGTTGAAGTTCAAGGATGGTTATTACGGGCTATTTTTTTGGGTTTTTCCAGCAATAATGCTAATTGTTCTCGCCGTAAAAACCATCCTTGAACTTCAACGAACATTTTAAAAAAAGATTTGGCCAAATTGGTCCAGGCGTTGTTGAGTTATGCGCTTACCAACACATTTTGCGATTCATCTTTATATTATAGATTAGGTAAGTCAAATGACCTTAGAAATTAAAAAAAAAAACGATATAAACAAACAAGGCAACCATCATCGGAAGGCAGAATGTATTGTATACACTTATGTTAGCTAAATTATATAATTCACGGATCGGAACACAGTGGATTTGAAAAATGAATAAGCTGCATTCAAAAAAGCAAAAACCATCAAAAAGCTATTAAATATCGATTAAAAATAAAACTGCAACACATTGTGAGTAAAACAACAAAACAATGACATTAAGCGTGCTGCAACATGTAAAATACACAATTGCTTAATGTGAAAAACAAATTGAATAACAATTATGAAAAATATTTTTCAATTTTGATTTTTCTCAATTTTAAAACTGAAATATGCCTCCAAAGCGGCAGGCCATTGGTCGAAACACTCGCGCATCAGTTAGAGGGCAGTTGCACGTGCAAATGAAAGTGAACAGCAACGATTACAACGAAATGAAAGAAATCAATTGCAAACAGAGCAGGCACGTTTAAGTCAAACTAATGAGCAGCGAAATGATCGTTTAAACATCGAACGACGCCGCGCTCAACGTAAACGCGCCAATGAAACCAGTGAACAAAATGTGGCTCGGATTGAAAGTATGCGCATAAGGATGATTGAAACACGTGCAGCCGAAACACCAGAAGCCCATCAAGATCGAAATATAGTTGATCTTGGACGAATTGCACGAAATCGTCAAAATGTTTTCGTACCACCATGATACACCGGAAATTAATTACACTGAAGATGCATTAGTTGTCATCGGTCCCATTAACGTTGAGAACGGACAATGTCAGTCGGATGTGTGTTTGTGGGGCAGCAAAGCGCACCGGTATAGCT